>CAXIVM010002722.1:0-14000 GCA_964035705.1 Porites rus | reverse complement strand
GGGGAACTCTTGTTGTATCCTGAAAGCTGCTGCTTGGCTCTCACAGCTTCTCCTTTGTGGTTGGCTTCTCGTGGTTTCTTAGAGCGGCTCCAATGGCCAGTTTGGCTTCTGTGTTTGGCGACCGTTGCAGTCTGAATCGAACAAAAGGACACCTGTAAAACCAAGTCTTTTCCATCATGTAAACATAGGATGAACACACCCGTCCTACTAGTTTGCTCCGCGAGTGCAAAGGAACAAAGCAAAGGGCAATCGCAAGAGTATATGCCCAAACCACCCCCAAAATGTTACTGTATTTGTTTAACCTCCTTTGAGACAGTCTCCATTCACAGCGCACACGTGGGTCCTGCTATGTTAAAATGACCAGCCCTAGAAAAAGGGACACCATGTCATTGACTCCATGATGTCGGCTTCGTTGGATTGAACATCAACCCGAACATACTGGACACTGGCTAAGCAGTCATGGGAAATCAAAAAGGGAAACATACACTATTACTCTAAGAACAGCAAATGTATACATATATGTGTATATATATATACACATACAAATTAGTATATTACACACACATATATATATATAGTAAAGCTATCCAAGTTGCTGGGAAGTAAAGGCCCCTGCCGCCAATTCGCACGTCCGAGCCTCCGATCTTCTGCAACTCCAAGCCCGGGCTTTGCAATGCAACCTTTCTCTGGGCCACCCTTGGACCAGCAACTTAGCACAGACCACAAATCCTCTATAGTTTCAGAGGTTCGATGGCACTGGCACCCCACTATGTCCTTTAGATCGGCGTCCATATAAACGCCCAAATTTGGGGAATTGTGCCATCTACTCTCAATGCACAACAGTGTTTCTATATCTGTGTGCCTGCCCGTCTGCCTGCCCACATGCCGTCCGTACACACATTCGCAACAAACTCAGCATGCAGGACAGGCTGCCAATGGCTGGCTCCTCCTTCCAGCAAGAAGAGTTAACAACAAAAAGCAAACACTGAATGGAAAGTATATCCTGGAATCAAACCCCGTTGACCTGCAAGGGGCTAGATTCAAAGGCACCCTTAACTGGGTCTGTGGTCATTAGTGAGCATTTTTTCACACATGTTCATGGTCACTTGCAGCTCTGATGAGCCGAAAAAAAGAAGTCAACTTGAGAGACCAAAAAGCACCGCGTGGGCAGCTCGGTCTTGAAGAATGTCTACTTTCTGTGGAGAAGGAAAAGCCCAATCAACGAAACAGTCTCCATGACGGGGCTGTGTGGGTCAAAACCAAGATGCCTTGGTTGACATACCTGGTTGGTGAAGCTACGGACCATGTCTCCAGGTTACAGGTTCTCCCCATAGCTGTTGACAGGGAAACGGACCCAAGAATTGGCTGCGGCACTTTCTACCTACCATGTTCTACCTCTAGCCAGCGGGACTGCCAATGAAGTTCCCTCCGACCGGCGGCAGCAACTGGTCGTGTGCCAGAACTCTGGAAGCATCCAAGTCACGCGCATGGAACTAGTCACTTGAGCCATGGTGATCCAATCTCACAGCTCATGACCTCACAGCTTCATCTTTTAAAAGTAATTACCCGAACACTGCTTGGCAACAAGGGAGATATATATGCACCCATCATGGGTCCCAGGCTCAGTCAAACTGACCGCGGCGCTTCTCGGCTTCTTTGATTAACATAAGCTCCGTCCGATCTTCCTCTCATTGGCACCGGGCGCCAATCCTTCCGCCACTGATGCATTTGGATCTGTAGTCAACACACACATTATAATGTATTATATGCGGAATGCATATAGAGGTATTACTACTATATCACACACTTGTGGGTTCAATAACCTATATGGTCATGCCACATAATTACTATACATGCTGTATGCTCCTCTGAAATCATAAGGTCAAAGGGCGTAATTTCAAGCCCCAAAAAATAAATTAATATAACTTATCCGGGCCACAACGACAACGCGCACCCAAAAAGCATAAAAAAAAACTCCAAAGCGGCCACCTTGGAACCCAACACCCGCCGACACCCGCCCTCACCCGACCCCTCTATTATTGGGATGGCTGAACGGGGGTCAATGTTGGCATCTATTCCATACATGCATGGATGGTCTAGGTTATGATAGAGCATCCCAACATCACTCTCTACTACCTGTGGACCTGCCAAAGGAGTGCCATTCTGGGTCTTCTGGCATAAATTCCAAACTAACAAGGCACGACGAAGCTTGGCTGCAGTGTGATCCATTTCTTCTGCCGTTTCGGGCCTTTTCGGGTTTTCCATTTTGGCCGGTTTGCTGACCGCACCAGTCTGCAACCTGACTAAACAAGACAATGGAACATGACTGTGAACATAAGGAGCGGTTGCTCGACTAGAGGCACACGTTGCATCCGTAGCAACTAGCACTGAGAATTTGGTTGGCCAGGATGTCAGTTACTGATGTCAATATATACTCATCCCCAGCGGCTTGATTCCAAGACATCGGCACAACCCTAGAAGCTGTGAACAAAACATAACGAAACCTTCTAAGCCACCAGGCTCTTGTAATCATCTGGCTGGACGTTGAACCGAAGGGAAGGCTCTTTCACCGACTTACAACTCGGGCCGCACGTGGCACCGGCGGAAATGGGCGGCACAGGGAAGCCAGAAAGGCTCGAGGCGTTCCGCTCGGAGGCGTCGCTATAAAGCCCCGCCGGAGGGAGTTCAGTTCTGCACATGTGCCACGGGAGAATGGTCAGGTCGGTCCCTGTGGGCTGGAGGGCCACATGTTGGGAACATGGCGGGGAACTGTTTGACATGGGCAGGTTTATGGTGGTCTTCAGCCGTGGCTAATGTGTCTTGCATGGTCCTTCTCAGACACGGCCCGCACGCCCGACTTGTGCAAAGGCGCTCTCGCCAGTTCTCGCCGTCCTCGGGGTGAGATGTGGGTTGAGATGGTAGATAGGCATGTGGCCAGTTTCTGAGCAATTGTCACCAAGTGATTGAGGGTGAACGCAGTGCTTTGGGTGAACGGAGTGTCCTGATACCCTAGTCCCAGAAGTTCAATCACAAACCTTGCCCAATTTCTTGAGAGATTAGCCCATTGTCTGCAGTCTGTCTATGCTAGGTGGTGGAGTTATCATTCCACCATCCCACAAAACAAAAGTTGCCAAGTGAATTCACCATGCGGCTTTGGTGCCAAACTGCCATCACACTATTACACATGTTCACACTCTTCGTCGCACATCTCAAGCTTTGGACGTCTCTAACTTGGCCGAGACATCGGCCCAGACCCCATCCATCGCGGCCTCACACACCACCAGCCCAATGGCTGTGCTGTAGCAGCCGAGACGTCAAACGTGCAAAGGTGGATTTTTCTTGAGAAAAAGGCAAGTTCAGTCTAGCACCCAAATGGCCAAACATGGCCAAACCAATTCCTTGCTATCACACACCGAAGGGGATGATCTTGCTATGAGGATCTATGAGGGATAAGAAGTTTCACTCTTAGTCTGTCACACAGTGGACCGACAAACTCCACTTAAAGCTTGGGACGTCTCCATCTTTGAGTTCCAACTCCACCAGTTCCCCAGTTCGCATTCCTCCACCAACACGGCTCCTAGTTCAAGTTCCTATTTGGCCCTCTAAAAGCTGCCAAATGGGGGTTTGTTATATAATCAAGAGTGTACATTAGTTACATTAGTCAGTTGTACTTGACACTTTTAGAAGCCATCAAAGAGAACATGTGTGAACCGTTAAAACCAACGAGTTCAGCCGGTCACAAGCGGCACCGGGATGCAGCCCCTCCGTTTTTTAGGCGATGTCCTGCCTGATCAAAGCCGCCCTCTATTTTCAAAGGCCAGGGCAGGAAATGGGCTGAAGCCACACAAAAATCAATGCAAGGTGAATCCTGGTGAAATGTGCCGTCTTACTGTTCTTTTAACCAGCTGCATGAATGCCATCAGGCCGGGAGCTTCCCCGAGATCAGTGACGTGGACCACGCAGTTCAACGCTGATGTGGCGCTCGTCCTCTGTCCTCTTTTGGAGCCCGCAAATGGCTCTCCAAACAAAGCTACCATGAAGCAGCCAGTCGAAAAGTCCTGTCAGGCTGTCAGGGTCGATGGCTGCCACTCATCCGGCGAAGGTCTTAGCTGTCTTGGCGAATGAGAAAAACAAGTCTCGGTGCAGGGCATATATGCCAGTCAATTGGGGTGGTTGAAAAGGGGTCAACATGGGTCAATGACTGGGTCAATGTATTCCAGTCCCATGGATGGTCTGAGGATTTAGAGGTGCCTTTGTCATGCATTGTCCCCTATCATGTTGAGTAATGTGGAGTATCGCATCCGACTCCGCCATCGACCCCGGAGCTACCATACAGATCCCTTGCCACGGCTTTTTGAGTTCAAAGGAGTGACATCAGCCGGTGACATCTAGACAGTCGCCTGCGATAAACTCCTACGCCACGCATGAATCCAATAGGTTTGCGACGAAGTATCTTCCTTAAGGAAGATCTTCAGGAACGCTAGGGTTGGGGCGCGTCTGCTACTTTGCAAAATACGAACTGAGCATGAACATGCCCTGCTGGTTGCTCGATGACTGGTTGAAGTTCAACGAATTGATGGACCAGCCATCATCGCCGCCAACCCTCCCAAAACGCGTTGGCTGTTTCAAAGATTTCCCTGCACACCACGATGGTGAATTCCACGAAAAACGCAGCAGCTGAGCTGTTCGAGAAATTGCGTGCCACGAACATTAAGAGATCCATTGAAATCCATATTTCCAGCGAGCTTTTTCTCCAATTGTTCAGCCAAGCCGGGGGGACTTGCTGGCATGCTGGCATGCCAGACCACTACTACCCCTAGGACTCATGGTCTGGCTCCCCCAGGCGCTGTGAGGGGGTAACCATGCAAAACAAAACAATTAGATGACACGGGCCAACTCCGGTCGAAGACACATGAACAAAGTCTTTGGCAATGCAAATCTGATTGAATATCATCTGCTGGGTGAGTTTCAACGAAACTGCCAGCTTACAGCAATAAATCAACACTTATTGGCCTAGCTAACAATGCCTAACATATAATACAGTAGGCCTATCCCATCACCAGCCTCGGACGAAACAAATCCAAAACTGTCACAGGGTGTGCTGCGCGCCGCGCGTGTGCTGCGTCTGGTGTGCTGCGCCCAACACACCACTTGATCCCATTTGATCCGGAAAACACGTCGACGTACGAGCTCGATGACGAACAATGCGGTGCGGCCGCCGGAAAAAACACGGGATCTTCTGTTTGGGTGACGCCACTGCGAGTGGGATCTTGGCTGCTGGAGTGGGTCACAGTGATTGAGTAGTGGTTTCGGCGGAGACAAAAGGTGAGCATGAGTTAAAGCATGTCAAAGCTGTAGGACAAGATCTATGTGAGTGGTGACATGGCGGCCGGGCTTGTTCGAACCCGACCAGTTGTTGGTGACCCCACCCATCAGTAAATCGGAAAGTAACCAGCTCTCGGTCGATGCAACGAACTCAGGTATCTGCCCAGCTGGATGACACGCGAATTGGCCTGTGCGTTTGTAGCACATACCTGCCTCTGTGGCTCCTTGTTATCTGTCTCTGTCCGGGGCTTTCCTGAGAGGTCTTGAGAAGTCGTCGAGCAATTCCCAGGCCCTGCGGTCACTATCCCCCGCGAATTGAATTGGTTCCAGCAATTAGGTTGATGAAGCGCTGCCCGCAGCAGCACGACCCCTAGAGAAAACAGCACCTGCAGGAAACCCACCAAACGAAGCTGGACGAGTCCAATAGCACAGGAAAACACATGCAAAAACCTCTGGTGTCAGGTTGAGCCACGAGACTGAACCACCTCCCCAAGAACCCCACTGGCATGACTAGGCCGGCTAATAGTCCATTGGACACCCAGACAGGATGGTCCTGGTATATATCATTATCTATCATTCTATATCATTCTATCATGTACTAGAACAACCACCCGGTTGGAGGATCGAACTCTGCATCTCCAAGGCCGAGGACCCTCCGCACTACCCTCCGCGCCGTCACGGCGCGTTTCTGCACGCCCGGTCAACCGGTTTCCCCAATGGTCAGGGTCACCCGATCCGGGCCGATCCGGCCCTTGGTGCCAGTTGGCCTACATGTCAGGGTCCCAAACATGTCAAAACCCTTTGGACATCTGGATGGATCAAAAGATCTGAACAAACCGGATGACCATCCCATCTTCCAGTGCTGCTGCTACCCCCGAAAGGTGGCCCCCAAAAAGTTCCTCTGGAAAGCCGAGACACTGACGGCACCATGATGCGCTTTCTTATTGCGCACCCTAAAACGGGCCGAGTAACACCAGCAAAGCGCTGATTGCGAGCGTGCGCGAGCCAGTCTCGAGAGAGGATTGGACATCACAACCCCAAGTCCGCGCAAGAATGACAGCTCAAGAAGTCACTGGAACGCCTGCTCCACTGAAGAGATTCATTCATTGGAGTCCATGTTCCATGGTTTGGGAAACGAAGGTGGATCACGAAGGTGGAGTCCTTAATGTGGAACATGGAGATGAACCAATTGAAAAAAAAAGAACTGCTCTTTAAGGTGTCCATGCCTTCAAAATCGTAGTGACCCCCACATTAATCCAAAAGATACAAACAAGATCAAACAATTTAATAACTGAATTACTGAATTTACTGAATCAGTATGTTTCAGATTTGTGTCTATCTACCCGGACCTTCCAACAGGTCACCACCAGGTTCTATGGTAGATACATGTAGGTCATGTAGGTGTACCCCTGTAATCTGACACCTTCTAATTCTAAGGAACTCGATCAAGCAGGCAGACTTTCGGTGGCCTTCCACCCTCTGTAGCATCCGTAGATCTAAAAGCCAGCGGAATAGAAGGACTGAATCTGGGGATTCCCCCAAGTTGGAGTTCCAGTTTCCAACATCTGCTCCATCACAGGGAGTCCAGTTCCAGACAGCTGGAGCTGCTACGATCCTTTTCACCAGCCCTTTGACTCTTTGACCCTTGTGAAGCCTGCTACTTCGACCATGGTCTCAACGGCCTACAGCCGCCGCGCGGCCAGACCATGTTCCGCCGTCATCCTTTAGGAGCGGGACTCACCTCGACTGGAGTTCGGGGCTGACCTGAGTACGTGGGGGGGCGCGTGCGGAGCACCTGCAGCTGGGTCAGTGCAGGAAGTAAAAAGTGAAGCAACCCACCTACTTGACGAACAGAAGATGTAAACGGGTTTTCTGAGTCCAGTTTCAGGACCTAGAAGAGGAAGTGGTGAGCAATGAGCATGACCTTTTCTTTCCCTTCAAGGGCCAGCGAGGGTGTGGAATACCTTCATCTGCACCAGCCGGACATCCACCACATATCACATATATCCACTACATATATCATTTAGTGCCCCTCAAATCCATGGAAACTTCATCTGGCCTGATATTTGCAAGTGGTCACTGCAGTTGAAAACTCCGAACTCACAAACCTCATTCCGCCCAGCCGGTGCAACCCCATTCAGGGTCGGAGCCGTTCCTCCCGGGGGGGGTGGGGACGCTTCCGGCCCCTCCGCCGAGCCGCTCGCCCGAAGGATTCTTCGCCGCGAGGACCTTCAGCATGGAGCGCAATTCCTTGACCTCCTGCTCCATACGTGCCAACGGGATGCCTGGCGGGTCGCCCGGCGCAGAAACGGAGCATTGGAACGGCGAACATGTGCGAACAAGGTGTTGAGCGAGACGAAGTGGAGTGGAGAAACCGTTTGACCCCAAAGAGGACTCACGACGGGTACGACAAAACAATCAGCACCTTCTGCGGTTCCAGCACCCTCTGCGGTTCTGCAAACGGTAGGAACTCAGGTGCCAATTCTCCATGGCCCACTCATCATGGCGGTCTCACCGCAACAGTCAACCACTGTCAAAGGCCAAAAGCTTTGCATTGACATGTTTGACACGATTAAGAATGAGCATGACCAGACTAACCCGGACCAATAAGGAAGCTCACCGAGGTTCACTGATCACATATGTCATAGTGAATACAGTAGAAGAATAGAAGTCGTCTTGGATATTCATCAAAACTTGATGTTCAATCTGCACTGTGTTTTACACTTGTTGTGATGATATGCACATATAATGCCAAGAACCCATTCATTTGACCTCTGCAGTGATAAGAAAAACATGTTTGTTTTGGCTCCAAGGCAGGGGTCAATTGGCTCCAAAACAGGGGTCAATCAGGTTCTATGTGTACAAATACTTATATAACTTATATATATATATACAATCTATACAATATTCATGATATTGTATGATATCAATCCCACTTACACTCGCATGACCCCTGAGAAAGGTCGGCCTCCCGATCTTCCGGAAGCCGTCGAGGGCAAGGAAGAGGTCTTCTGATAACCTCAGTGAGGGGACTGGAGGGGACCCAGTTAGGACAGGAACGGTTATCTATGGCCCAATGGCGGTCATGGCGCCGAGACACCCTGGTTTTGGTATGAACAACAGAAGGTCAACGATCTGGGAGGTCAACCTACCCTGATCGTTTAGGGGCTCTGGGTTTTGACGCGCGGCCAAAACCCATGTGTGTACATGTATGTAACCGTTCCAAGTTCCGTGGATAACCCCATGAATGTTCACAAGGTTCAATTGGAACAAAGATATCAAAAATCCCCTCTTGATGGGTTGGAACGGACCAGCCACACAAGCCAAAATCAAACAGGATATGTTTTCTTTGATTGAAGTTGGATATGGATTGAAAACACCCAATTTAGATGATGTTGAAGTCTCACTCAAAAGGCTTCATGCAAAAGCTGCCACGGAAGCAACAAAATCAGCCAAAAGGTCGATCGAACAAACGGGTTTCCTCGTTTCCTCTTTGGATGTCCCCCCCACATTCTATCCACTTCAGGATTGCTGTCATCATGTCCCCCCTCCCATTGTTGCCTCAACAAATGAGGTCGGGTTGCTTGGCCTCAATGTTTTGCACAGCAACAAGGACCCACAAAGCTCAAAGGACATAATCCCAGCCCATCCATATGCCCACATTCACCCCGAAACCACCCCAATGTGTGCTCTTTTGCGCCATAGATGGAGTCTGCTTGGTGCCATGGGTCACGACGGTCATGACCGGTTTCTCACCATGTAGGGACACATTCACCAGGTTTCTCCACTTTGATGACATGGGGATCGTCGAGCTGAAACCCAGCTCCAAGGCAACATACCCCAGATTCTCGGTCGATGCATGGTGTTCTGGGGCCCTGACTGAGCAATCCGGTTTGCTTGCTGGCGTTTTTTTGCCCAAAGCACGTAGTTCTAGTCTTAGCATGTGTCAGAGTGACTTCCCAAACAAGCCGACCAGTTAGGCGGCTCCGTCCAGTCGTGCCCACTCGGACGACCGCCAGGCTGCTGCCCCCCGAGGACGTCGAGGTGAGGGACGTCTCAGCAAACGTGCGAGGGAAGCACGGCTGATGCCAGCACCCAGCGACGAGAATCATGATGACTAACAAAGAACAAACGCGCAAAGAGCAAACACTATACCCATAATTATGACCGATTATCAATTGCGTATAATTAAGTATACTATTATGTATAATATTGATGTAAAATATTGTAAAATAACATTAACGCAAACAAATCACACAGAAGCAAAGTGGTTTCTCTACCACACCTCACTTGGGGCGGCAGGGTCCAAACAGTGAATCCACAATGTTGGCCACCTGCCTGCCAAGGCGAAACAACCTCGGACATCCTCGGACGAAGGCTTAACGAATCTTAAGCACGATCTCGCTCTCTCGATCTCGAAGCTCAGGTGGGCTACGACTACGCTGAATTGATCCCCCTTTTGTTGAAGTAAAACCATCTCTCGAAGCACCCAACTCTGCCAGGTCTCCACCTGCGACCTTCAAACAGTCTCCAAAAGCCCACCAGTTCGGAGGCCTGTAGAGTCAGGGAGTCCAAACCTCGAGCCTTGGTACTCCCCTTGGTAGACCTTCGTTGCGCCCGCTGCTCCGGGCCCAGTGGCGTGGGTTTGGTAGTTCTGCTCTTCCTCACTCGCCTGCGAGGCTGCCTGGTCGCCGTGGCGTGACGCGGCGCGGATGCGGACCAATCCTTGGACTAGACTGCTATATATAATAATATCTGGCCGGTCAAGCATGCCTGAGGCATGGGTGACACCACACTTCTCAAGACGCGAAAAAGCTGCATGTTCAAGCCTTACACAAGGTAGAACCCATTGTTGCGACCCTTCTCTTAATAAGACACACATTCTGCACGGCAGAAGCACCATAGGTGGGTCTTGTACCCAAGGCGAAGTCCCTAAACGCAGTTCGCTGCAGTGAAACCTTGTGGGAACATGTGGAAAACCACAGCTCACCGAGAGAACCGTCGTTGGCCCAGCGGGTCAGGTCTGCCCGTTTCGGGGCCAAATGGGTGGTCCCGGCACGCTGGACGAAAGGAGGACGCATGAGCACACCACGGTTCCCACCGAGAGCGCTGTCAATTGGTGCGACTTTTGGTGAAAACCCCTTCAGTTTCTCCCCTGGGGAAAGAAGGATTGGCAATTTCGCACGGATCATGATCATGTCATGTTGGATCATGAAACCGTGCCCCAAAAGGTTTAAGGATGTTAAAGGAAGTGGTTGAACGTAAGCCACCGTTTTGTTTAGTAATGCTACACTAGCTATAGTCGCACAACACATGGAAGAACATATCATCTATAGCTTGCCAAATCTTAGATCCCTTGCTAAGGGTTCCATTCTCATTTTGTTTTTCCTAGAACAAGGCCAGGCGCTTAGAGGCGAAGGTCAGGGGTATTGGTCGGATGGATGTGCAGCTCAGCCACTTGCGGCAAGTGCGGCTTGTGAAAGCCTCGGGTTTCGTGGGTGGTTCGATCGTGGGGTTGGGGGGATCTCAACAGATCCGGCTCCTTGAACGGCCGAGGTGTCCTTTTTTCGGAGAATTCCACAAAGATTCCAACGAACTCAATGGCTCTGTACCTCCTTTCCCCTGCAAAAAACAACATGGATTTCAGCAATAGAGCTGACATGTCGAAGTCTCGACCGCTGCCTTTCTCCTGACTTCAATCAGGTAGTAGCGCCCAATGCTCGTTGTCATAGTGCCAGCAAGACGCTGACATCTAAGGTGCCTCGCATCCCCAAGGAACTTCTCTTGCCTCAGGAGCTTGGCACAGGAACCACATGAAACCGATGCGTTTGGAAAAATCTGGTTAAATAGTAAGGCGCTATCTTCTACCAAAAAACTCCAAAGTGGATTCCTTTGGTATGCTTGCTTGGGTTCTTGGCCCTGCTTCATTGACCCGCATCCATACATTCCATCATGCTAACTATATTAGTGGGAATAAGAAGTGTTCCCACAATGATTCCCAACCCTGGAACAGTTTTTTGGGGTCGGAATTGGAATGACACATTTTTCACTCATGGTGTTTGTCTCTAAAACTCTTGTTTCAAACGCATCGTAATCACTGCTGCAAACATGTGTTCAAGGTGACGACGCCGACAATGGCTCTTGCTGCTACGGCTGCTATGACCACTACAACTACTACCACAACTATGCCACAACAACAGCAATGACTACAACAACAACTACTGTAGGTGACCGTGTGTGCCAGTGCAGTTCACACCATCTTCTGAAACGGTACTGTAGTTCACATGGTCTCGGAACAGGATTTGATTCCCACGCCTCTGAAATCTCGCCCATGGCCGACCGAGGCGCCATCATCCTCGCTTTTGCCGCTTTTCCGCTCCGCGAGGAAGAGTGGCTGCTGGCCGGAGTGGAAGGCATTGAGAGGCCTGGGTTCCCGACGTCGGGCCAAACGTCGGTTCAAAAGCGGAAGTGTTTTGGTTCACGCAGCTTTTCAGGTGCAAAACCACCCTAACACCACCCCTCTGCCGCACGTATTCACCTCTTTGTCTGCACTGGACTTCTCTTCTGCCCCAGTGGCTCTTCTGGTAACTGCTGGTGGACATCGTCGACTCAGAGGCCACGTCCGATGGAGCCTCAGCGGAGGTGTCAGTCCTTGGGCTGATCCCTGAGAATGCTTAGCTGTTGCACCCATGGACAGAAAAAATGGTGCCATATGTTGCCAGCGCACCACTATTGCAAAAAAGATGCCAAAACGGGTTGATGAAGGCTTATAGGGGAGAAAAACAACACATCCCCTCTCATCACGTCTCGATTTTTCTCTTGATCCGACGGTGTCTTCCCCTCGTACTGCTTGCAAGCTTGGGGTTGGTTCACAGGATTCTGAAGTCATTCACCCCGTTCTTCTTCGACTCGCCATCTAATTAGTTCATCATGACACTGTGCTGGTGTTGCCTGTCCAAACCTACTCCCTTCAATATCTTCCCTAGGGCTCCAAGTACCTTCTGAGAAGGTGTTTAGGGTTTTAGAGGGTCCAAATACCTTCTGAGGAGGTACGACTGGAGCCCTAGGGCTTCAATTCTATCTTGACACATCGTCTGCCAGTCGTACCGCATATCCCTCCTTCGAACCTTTACATCCTCGGCCGACGAACGGTGCGAAGGACGAAGCTCGACGACGTCGGGCCGAAACTTGGGAAGCTCGGAGGGCGCCAGCAGGGCCAGCAGGCCCAAATAGAGAGGATGGCACGGTTTCCAATACATGTTCTACGTGGGATCAACTCTCGACTTGATCTCTCGACTCAGGGGGTCTATATCTGTAGGTGCCCATATAGACCCTAGGGATCCAAGTACCTTCTCAGAAGGTGATTGGAGACACTCTCATGTAGTTTTGGAGGGTCCAAGTAACTACCTTCTGAGAAGGTACTTGGATCCTAGGGAGATGAAGTCGCACTCACCTGGACTTTCTGACGTCGGTCCCGTAGGACGCGATCCATGTACGTAGTGGGCTGGGTATTCCGTTCACCTGGGGAAGATCTCCTCTACTAGGGCCCCCGGTTTGGTGTGTCAAATCATAGCCGCCTAGAGGTTATATAAGGGGTACGGTACGGGTATTCATGAACTACCCGCCCGTTAGGATCCTGTAGGTGACCAAGTTCCAATCCGGGATGGTTAAGGTTCGAGGGTAGGAGTGCCGTCGGAGTGCCCATCAAAACCCTTTGGAACTTCTAGAGGGTTAACATCTAATTTGCTCTGCCAATGGGCACATTTCACTATGTGACCCGGAGCATGATTCACCAGCCCACTCTTTATGGAGTTTGGATTTGAAGGCTGTTCAACGGCCAATCCCAAACTACCCATGGGACTCGGACTGGTTACAAGGTTATATATATATATATGTGATGTGTGTATGTATATATATATATATATGTGTGATGTGTATATATATATATACATACATGATCACATACATGTAATAACAAACCTCAGTGTATGACATGTATGACCCTTCCATGGTGGCAGAAACCCTTCCAGTTCCATCTGGATGCTCTGAGTCTTCCCAGTCGAACTCCGAGCTGCTCGGGGGAACCGCTCCACCACTTGCCGCTGCTGGGCGTCAAAAAGCGAGGCTCCAGCAAGGCCTTGACATCACCACCGAAACGAAAGAAACGGAAGAAGGCCAGCGACCGAAAGCTGGCACATATAGAATCACCACCTTCACATCCCTCGACTATATATACTATATATGTTATAAAGATGTTTATAGGAGGTTTGGGGGGAGTGAATGACCAGAGGCCAGCATTTCTACCAACCGTTTCCGCGGTTTGGGGTGTGTGACTCCGGCAAAAAGGAGCGGGGCAGCGGCAAATCCAGTTCCTCGGACACGGAGTGTGGCGCTTCCCATACTTGTGGGCAGGGCATTAGTCCCTCCCCGAAGAGCCACAACTTTCTCTTGATGTTCATCTTCTACAACTCGAACCGCTGTTTTGGTTGTTGAGGGAGGCTCCAATCAGTCTGACACAAAGCTGGGCTGGGATATGACACTGCAAAGAAGACTTGAGGTCTCTCGGGCCGGGCTGCGCCGTGGATCTGTGATTTGGCCGTGTCCTCAAAGCGCAGGCACAAGGTCAGCCACAAGGCTTGGTTCGGTGCGCTGGGCTTCTGGATGAGGCATGGGTG
>CAXIVM010002721.1:0-27548 GCA_964035705.1 Porites rus | reverse complement strand
TCTTGAACCTTCCCTCGGCTGATACGTCACTCAACGTCACAATACGGCGCCAGTCGCCCAGTCCCGCTCTGTTCAGTGCAAAAAAACATGGCCGACGCATCGTGCCAACCTGTTAAGACTGAATTTTGCTGATTTTTCGCCTGCTCAAGACGCCAGGACGGAGTAAACGAGCGCTGCAGGGCAAGGTGAGCTTCCGAAAAGCTTGTTTTCTAACGTTTTTTGCATCATTCCCACACTTTTGCGACGTTTTTAGTTGAAATTAGGCAAGGGTTGAAATTTCCACCGAAAACCCTTGAAGGGTTGGTTGGTGTTTTATCAAAACCACCCTTCTGTACCAACCCTAACATCAACCCTAGCGAAAAAGCCACGTTAGCTCAAGACCCTTGTATAATTTTGCATTTTCTGACCGGGTCGCACGTATTTAGCATCGTTACTGCAGTGATTTCCTCGTATTTATTATTTTTTGCAAGGTCACGCTCGAGTCCAAACCCTAACCCTAACATCAACCCTGGCGAAAAAGCCACGTTAGCTCAAAACCCTTGTATAATTTTGAATTTTCTGACCGGGTCGCACGTATTTAGCATCGTTACTGCAGTGATTTCCTCGTATTTTTGCAATGTCACGCTGATCTCGCGCCCCGAGAGCCCAACGTCATCAAAAATAGCAAAAAATGACAAAAACGTGGAAAAATGGACAAATCCCGCGAAATCCCATCCCTAAACCCGTATCCCGCATCCCGTCCCGAAAGACAATGATGATCCCGTGACCCTAACCCGCGTCCCCTAACCCTAACCCGCATCGCGCGCCCAAAATCCCCAAAACAGCAAAGTTAAGGCTCATCCCGCAACCCTAACCCGTATCCCGCGACCCTGACCCGCGACCAAGCCGCGGCTAACCCGCGGTCATAGGGTTAGCTTCGAGTCAAGTTTGCTTGCGGTTAGGGTCAAGGGTTAGTTGGGAAAACTACTTCTGTGACAGCCTTTTGGCCGTCGATCCCATGTATCCGGCCCAGAGTCCAGTCCGGTTCCGGAACGGCCAAAAAAAAAAAAAAACATGGCGGCCGCTACACTTTGCCCGGTTTTTCCCTGTCAGCGCCCTTCGCTCTAAGTAAAGCACTGTCCCACTTGACTTCTACAATCCTTTCATCGTCGCAAACGCTACAACAACCCTCTAAGTCAACAGAAGATCGCGCGTGCCTGCACTTCTAGTTTTCCCAAGATCGATGGTCACTTTGTTGGCCAGCTCGCTCAAATTAAATCGACGCTTTCCTGGGCCAAGCGAGTCCCAAAAATCGGGTCAAACGAGGCTTTCTCCTTCCTGTCCTACTTGCCTCGGGCCTGCTGTCACGCAGCGGCTGACGGCAAGCCCCGAAATACGGCCTTTTGTCACCTCATGAATTATTCATGAGCCACCCAATATTTTTCGACAGGGAAACCCCGGCCCCCCAAAAGCAAGAAAATATTATAAGTCTAAAAGCAGGTCGCTTCTCGGCAACTACGTCAAGCCGGCAGGCAAGGGCAGGCCGCAAAACTCACGCTGACATAGTTCTCGACAAGAAACCTGCCTTAGACTTGCCGCCTGGATCGATCTGAACTTGATGCACAACCTTCACTACGAGCGCCCAAACAGCGCTGTTGTGCTTTACAAGGCTCAGAACATCCCTCAGTTCTTCGAGGGATGCTGTTGACTTGCGGGTTTCCGGACTTAATGATGTCCTTCCACCACCAGGCGGCGCAAACTTTGCTCCAAACACGGCCAATATTTTATTTACAATCCCGCAATCCCGCCATATTCTTGAACCTTCCCTCGGCTGATACGTCACTCAACGTCACAATACGGCGCCAGTCGCCCAGTCCCGCTCTGTTCAGTGCAAAAAAACATGGCCGACGCATCGTGCCAACCTGTTAAGACTGAATTTTGCTGATTTTTCGCCTGCTCAAGACGCCAGGACGGAGTAAACGAGCGCTGCAGGGCAAGGTGAGCTTCCGAAAAGCTTGTTTTCTAACGTTTTTTGCATCATTCCCACACTTTTGCGACGTTTTTAGTTGAAATTAGGCAAGGGTTGAAATTTCCACCGAAAACCCTTGAAGGGTTGGTTGGTGTTTTATCAAAACCACCCTTCTGTACCAACCCTAACATCAACCCTAGCGAAAAAGCCACGTTAGCTCAAGACCCTTGTATAATTTTGCATTTTCTGACCGGGTCGCACGTATTTAGCATCGTTACTGCAGTGATTTCCTCGTATTTATTATTTTTTGCAAGGTCACGCTCGAGTCCAAACCCTAACCCTAACATCAACCCTGGCGAAAAAGCCACGTTAGCTCAAAACCCTTGTATAATTTTGAATTTTCTGACCGGGTCGCACGTATTTAGCATCGTTACTGCAGTGATTTCCTCGTATTTTTGCAATGTCACGCTGATCTCGCGCCCCGAGAGCCCAACGTCATCAAAAATAGCAAAAAATGACAAAAACGTGGAAAAATGGACAAATCCCGCGAAATCCCATCCCTAAACCCGTATCCCGCATCCCGTCCCGAAAGACAATGATGATCCCGTGACCCTAACCCGCGTCCCCTAACCCTAACCCGCATCGCGCGCCCAAAATCCCCAAAACAGCAAAGTTAAGGCTCATCCCGCAACCCTAACCCGTATCCCGCGACCCTGACCCGCGACCAAGCCGCGGCTAACCCGCGGTCATAGGGTTAGCTTCGAGTCAAGTTTGCTTGCGGTTAGGGTCAAGGGTTAGTTGGGAAAACTACTTCTGTGACAGCCTTTTGGCCGTCGATCCCATGTATCCGGCCCAGAGTCCAGTCCGGTTCCGGAACGGCCAAAAAAAAAAAAAAACATGGCGGCCGCTACACTTTGCCCGGTTTTTCCCTGTCAGCGCCCTTCGCTCTAAGTAAAGCACTGTCCCACTTGACTTCTACAATCCTTTCATCGTCGCAAACGCTACAACAACCCTCTAAGTCAACAGAAGATCGCGCGTGCCTGCACTTCTAGTTTTCCCAAGATCGATGGTCACTTTGTTGGCCAGCTCGCTCAAATTAAATCGACGCTTTCCTGGGCCAAGCGAGTCCCAAAAATCGGGTCAAACGAGGCTTTCTCCTTCCTGTCCTACTTGCCTCGGGCCTGCTGTCACGCAGCGGCTGACGGCAAGCCCCGAAATACGGCCTTTTGTCACCTCATGAATTATTCATGAGCCACCCAATATTTTTCGACAGGGAAACCCCGGCCCCCCAAAAGCAAGAAAATATTATAAGTCTAAAAGCAGGTCGCTTCTCGGCAACTACGTCAAGCCGGCAGGCAAGGGCAGGCCGCAAAACTCACGCTGACATAGTTCTCGACAAGAAACCTGCCTTAGACTTGCCGCCTGGATCGATCTGAACTTGATGCACAACCTTCACTACGAGCGCCCAAACAGCGCTGTTGTGCTTTACAAGGCTCAGAACATCCCTCAGTTCTTCGAGGGATGCTGTTGACTTGCGGGTTTCCGGACTTAATGATGTCCTTCCACCACCAGGCGGCGCAAACTTTGCTCCAAACACGGCCAATATTTTATTTACAATCCCGCAATCCCGCCATATTCTTGAACCTTCCCTCGGCTGATACGTCACTCAACGTCACAATACGGCGCCAGTCGCCCAGTCCCGCTCTGTTCAGTGCAAAAAAACATGGCCGACGCATCGTGCCAACCTGTTAAGACTGAATTTTGCTGATTTTTCGCCTGCTCAAGACGCCAGGACGGAGTAAACGAGCGCTGCAGGGCAAGGTGAGCTTCCGAAAAGCTTGTTTTCTAACGTTTTTTGCATCATTCCCACACTTTTGCGACGTTTTTAGTTGAAATTAGGCAAGGGTTGAAATTTCCACCGAAAACCCTTGAAGGGTTGGTTGGTGTTTTATCAAAACCACCCTTCTGTACCAACCCTAACATCAACCCTAGCGAAAAAGCCACGTTAGCTCAAGACCCTTGTATAATTTTGCATTTTCTGACCGGGTCGCACGTATTTAGCATCGTTACTGCAGTGATTTCCTCGTATTTATTATTTTTTGCAAGGTCACGCTCGAGTCCAAACCCTAACCCTAACATCAACCCTGGCGAAAAAGCCACGTTAGCTCAAAACCCTTGTATAATTTTGAATTTTCTGACCGGGTCGCACGTATTTAGCATCGTTACTGCAGTGATTTCCTCGTATTTTTGCAATGTCACGCTGATCTCGCGCCCCGAGAGCCCAACGTCATCAAAAATAGCAAAAAATGACAAAAACGTGGAAAAATGGACAAATCCCGCGAAATCCCATCCCTAAACCCGTATCCCGCATCCCGTCCCGAAAGACAATGATGATCCCGTGACCCTAACCCGCGTCCCCTAACCCTAACCCGCATCGCGCGCCCAAAATCCCCAAAACAGCAAAGTTAAGGCTCATCCCGCAACCCTAACCCGTATCCCGCGACCCTGACCCGCGACCAAGCCGCGGCTAACCCGCGGTCATAGGGTTAGCTTCGAGTCAAGTTTGCTTGCGGTTAGGGTCAAGGGTTAGTTGGGAAAACTACTTCTGTGACAGCCTTTTGGCCGTCGATCCCATGTATCCGGCCCAGAGTCCAGTCCGGTTCCGGAACGGCCAAAAAAAAAAAAAACATGGCGGCCGCTACACTTTGCCCGGTTTTTCCCTGTCAGCGCCCTTCGCTCTAAGTAAAGCACTGTCCCACTTGACTTCTACAATCCTTTCATCGTCGCAAACGCTACAACAACCCTCTAAGTCAACAGAAGATCGCGCGTGCCTGCACTTCTAGTTTTCCCAAGATCGATGGTCACTTTGTTGGCCAGCTCGCTCAAATTAAATCGACGCTTTCCTGGGCCAAGCGAGTCCCAAAAATCGGGTCAAACGAGGCTTTCTCCTTCCTGTCCTACTTGCCTCGGGCCTGCTGTCACGCAGCGGCTGACGGCAAGCCCCGAAATACGGCCTTTTGTCACCTCATGAATTATTCATGAGCCACCCAATATTTTTCGACAGGGAAACCCCGGCCCCCCAAAAGCAAGAAAATATTATAAGTCTAAAAGCAGGTCGCTTCTCGGCAACTACGTCAAGCCGGCAGGCAAGGGCAGGCCGCAAAACTCACGCTGACATAGTTCTCGACAAGAAACCTGCCTTAGACTTGCCGCCTGGATCGATCTGAACTTGATGCACAACCTTCACTACGAGCGCCCAAACAGCGCTGTTGTGCTTTACAAGGCTCAGAACATCCCTCAGTTCTTCGAGGGATGCTGTTGACTTGCGGGTTTCCGGACTTAATGATGTCCTTCCACCACCAGGCGGCGCAAACTTTGCTCCAAACACGGCCAATATTTTATTTACAATCCCGCAATCCCGCCATATTCTTGAACCTTCCCTCGGCTGATACGTCACTCAACGTCACAATACGGCGCCAGTCGCCCAGTCCCGCTCTGTTCAGTGCAAAAAAACATGGCCGACGCATCGTGCCAACCTGTTAAGACTGAATTTTGCTGATTTTTCGCCTGCTCAAGACGCCAGGACGGAGTAAACGAGCGCTGCAGGGCAAGGTGAGCTTCCGAAAAGCTTGTTTTCTAACGTTTTTTGCATCATTCCCACACTTTTGCGACGTTTTTAGTTGAAATTAGGCAAGGGTTGAAATTTCCACCGAAAACCCTTGAAGGGTTGGTTGGTGTTTTATCAAAACCACCCTTCTGTACCAACCCTAACATCAACCCTAGCGAAAAAGCCACGTTAGCTCAAGACCCTTGTATAATTTTGCATTTTCTGACCGGGTCGCACGTATTTAGCATCGTTACTGCAGTGATTTCCTCGTATTTATTATTTTTTGCAAGGTCACGCTCGAGTCCAAACCCTAACCCTAACATCAACCCTGGCGAAAAAGCCACGTTAGCTCAAAACCCTTGTATAATTTTGAATTTTCTGACCGGGTCGCACGTATTTAGCATCGTTACTGCAGTGATTTCCTCGTATTTTTGCAATGTCACGCTGATCTCGCGCCCCGAGAGCCCAACGTCATCAAAAATAGCAAAAAATGACAAAAACGTGGAAAAATGGACAAATCCCGCGAAATCCCATCCCTAAACCCGTATCCCGCATCCCGTCCCGAAAGACAATGATGATCCCGTGACCCTAACCCGCGTCCCCTAACCCTAACCCGCATCGCGCGCCCAAAATCCCCAAAACAGCAAAGTTAAGGCTCATCCCGCAACCCTAACCCGTATCCCGCGACCCTGACCCGCGACCAAGCCGCGGCTAACCCGCGGTCATAGGGTTAGCTTCGAGTCAAGTTTGCTTGCGGTTAGGGTCAAGGGTTAGTTGGGAAAACTACTTCTGTGACAGCCTTTTGGCCGTCGATCCCATGTATCCGGCCCAGAGTCCAGTCCGGTTCCGGAACGGCCAAAAAAAAAAAAAAACATGGCGGCCGCTACACTTTGCCCGGTTTTTCCCTGTCAGCGCCCTTCGCTCTAAGTAAAGCACTGTCCCACTTGACTTCTACAATCCTTTCATCGTCGCAAACGCTACAACAACCCTCTAAGTCAACAGAAGATCGCGCGTGCCTGCACTTCTAGTTTTCCCAAGATCGATGGTCACTTTGTTGGCCAGCTCGCTCAAATTAAATCGACGCTTTCCTGGGCCAAGCGAGTCCCAAAAATCGGGTCAAACGAGGCTTTCTCCTTCCTGTCCTACTTGCCTCGGGCCTGCTGTCACGCAGCGGCTGACGGCAAGCCCCGAAATACGGCCTTTTGTCACCTCATGAATTATTCATGAGCCACCCAATATTTTTCGACAGGGAAACCCCGGCCCCCCAAAAGCAAGAAAATATTATAAGTCTAAAAGCAGGTCGCTTCTCGGCAACTACGTCAAGCCGGCAGGCAAGGGCAGGCCGCAAAACTCACGCTGACATAGTTCTCGACAAGAAACCTGCCTTAGACTTGCCGCCTGGATCGATCTGAACTTGATGCACAACCTTCACTACGAGCGCCCAAACAGCGCTGTTGTGCTTTACAAGGCTCAGAACATCCCTCAGTTCTTCGAGGGATGCTGTTGACTTGCGGGTTTCCGGACTTAATGATGTCCTTCCACCACCAGGCGGCGCAAACTTTGCTCCAAACACGGCCAATATTTTATTTACAATCCCGCAATCCCGCCATATTCTTGAACCTTCCCTCGGCTGATACGTCACTCAACGTCACAATACGGCGCCAGTCGCCCAGTCCCGCTCTGTTCAGTGCAAAAAAACATGGCCGACGCATCGTGCCAACCTGTTAAGACTGAATTTTGCTGATTTTTCGCCTGCTCAAGACGCCAGGACGGAGTAAACGAGCGCTGCAGGGCAAGGTGAGCTTCCGAAAAGCTTGTTTTCTAACGTTTTTTGCATCATTCCCACACTTTTGCGACGTTTTTAGTTGAAATTAGGCAAGGGTTGAAATTTCCACCGAAAACCCTTGAAGGGTTGGTTGGTGTTTTATCAAAACCACCCTTCTGTACCAACCCTAACATCAACCCTAGCGAAAAAGCCACGTTAGCTCAAGACCCTTGTATAATTTTGCATTTTCTGACCGGGTCGCACGTATTTAGCATCGTTACTGCAGTGATTTCCTCGTATTTATTATTTTTTGCAAGGTCACGCTCGAGTCCAAACCCTAACCCTAACATCAACCCCGGCGAAAAAGCCACGTTAGCTCAAAACCCTTGTATAATTTTGAATTTTCTGACCGGGTCGCACGTATTTAGCATCGTTACTGCAGTGATTTCCTCGTATTTTTGCAATGTCACGCTGATCTCGCGCCCCGAGAGCCCAACGTCATCAAAAATAGCAAAAAATGACAAAAACGTGGAAAAATGGACAAATCCCGCGAAATCCCATCCCTAAACCCGTATCCCGCATCCCGTCCCGAAAGACAATGATGATCCCGTGACCCTAACCCGCGTCCCCTAACCCTAACCCGCATCGCGCGCCCAAAATCCCCAAAACAGCAAAGTTAAGGCTCATCCCGCAACCCTAACCCGTATCCCGCGACCCTGACCCGCGACCAAGCCGCGGCTAACCCGCGGTCATAGGGTTAGCTTCGAGTCAAGTTTGCTTGCGGTTAGGGTCAAGGGTTAGTTGGGAAAACTACTTCTGTGACAGCCTTTTGGCCGTCGATCCCATGTATCCGGCCCAGAGTCCAGTCCGGTTCCGGAACGGCCAAAAAAAAAAAAAAACATGGCGGCCGCTACACTTTGCCCGGTTTTTCCCTGTCAGCGCCCTTCGCTCTAAGTAAAGCACTGTCCCACTTGACTTCTACAATCCTTTCATCGTCGCAAACGCTACAACAACCCTCTAAGTCAACAGAAGATCGCGCGTGCCTGCACTTCTAGTTTTCCCAAGATCGATGGTCACTTTGTTGGCCAGCTCGCTCAAATTAAATCGACGCTTTCCTGGGCCAAGCGAGTCCCAAAAATCGGGTCAAACGAGGCTTTCTCCTTCCTGTCCTACTTGCCTCGGGCCTGCTGTCACGCAGCGGCTGACGGCAAGCCCCGAAATACGGCCTTTTGTCACCTCATGAATTATTCATGAGCCACCCAATATTTTTCGACAGGGAAACCCCGGCCCCCCAAAAGCAAGAAAATATTATAAGTCTAAAAGCAGGTCGCTTCTCGGCAACTACGTCAAGCCGGCAGGCAAGGGCAGGCCGCAAAACTCACGCTGACATAGTTCTCGACAAGAAACCTGCCTTAGACTTGCCGCCTGGATCGATCTGAACTTGATGCACAACCTTCACTACGAGCGCCCAAACAGCGCTGTTGTGCTTTACAAGGCTCAGAACATCCCTCAGTTCTTCGAGGGATGCTGTTGACTTGCGGGTTTCCGGACTTAATGATGTCCTTCCACCACCAGGCGGCGCAAACTTTGCTCCAAACACGGCCAATATTTTATTTACAATCCCGCAATCCCGCCATATTCTTGAACCTTCCCTCGGCTGATACGTCACTCAACGTCACAATACGGCGCCAGTCGCCCAGTCCCGCTCTGTTCAGTGCAAAAAAACATGGCCGACGCATCGTGCCAACCTGTTAAGACTGAATTTTGCTGATTTTTCGCCTGCTCAAGACGCCAGGACGGAGTAAACGAGCGCTGCAGGGCAAGGTGAGCTTCCGAAAAGCTTGTTTTCTAACGTTTTTTGCATCATTCCCACACTTTTGCGACGTTTTTAGTTGAAATTAGGCAAGGGTTGAAATTTCCACCGAAAACCCTTGAAGGGTTGGTTGGTGTTTTATCAAAACCACCCTTCTGTACCAACCCTAACATCAACCCTAGCGAAAAAGCCACGTTAGCTCAAGACCCTTGTATAATTTTGCATTTTCTGACCGGGTCGCACGTATTTAGCATCGTTACTGCAGTGATTTCCTCGTATTTATTATTTTTTGCAAGGTCACGCTCGAGTCCAAACCCTAACCCTAACATCAACCCTGGCGAAAAAGCCACGTTAGCTCAAAACCCTTGTATAATTTTGAATTTTCTGACCGGGTCGCACGTATTTAGCATCGTTACTGCAGTGATTTCCTCGTATTTTTGCAATGTCACGCTGATCTCGCGCCCCGAGAGCCCAACGTCATCAAAAATAGCAAAAAATGACAAAAACGTGGAAAAATGGACAAATCCCGCGAAATCCCATCCCTAAACCCGTATCCCGCATCCCGTCCCGAAAGACAATGATGATCCCGTGACCCTAACCCGCGTCCCCTAACCCTAACCCGCATCGCGCGCCCAAAATCCCCAAAACAGCAAAGTTAAGGCTCATCCCGCAACCCTAACCCGTATCCCGCGACCCTGACCCGCGACCAAGCCGCGGCTAACCCGCGGTCATAGGGTTAGCTTCGAGTCAAGTTTGCTTGCGGTTAGGGTCAAGGGTTAGTTGGGAAAACTACTTCTGTGACAGCCTTTTGGCCGTCGATCCCATGTATCCGGCCCAGAGTCCAGTCCGGTTCCGGAACGGCCAAAAAAAAAAAAAAACATGGCGGCCGCTACACTTTGCCCGGTTTTTCCCTGTCAGCGCCCTTCGCTCTAAGTAAAGCACTGTCCCACTTGACTTCTACAATCCTTTCATCGTCGCAAACGCTACAACAACCCTCTAAGTCAACAGAAGATCGCGCGTGCCTGCACTTCTAGTTTTCCCAAGATCGATGGTCACTTTGTTGGCCAGCTCGCTCAAATTAAATCGACGCTTTCCTGGGCCAAGCGAGTCCCAAAAATCGGGTCAAACGAGGCTTTCTCCTTCCTGTCCTACTTGCCTCGGGCCTGCTGTCACGCAGCGGCTGACGGCAAGCCCCGAAATACGGCCTTTTGTCACCTCATGAATTATTCATGAGCCACCCAATATTTTTCGACAGGGAAACCCCGGCCCCCCAAAAGCAAGAAAATATTATAAGTCTAAAAGCAGGTCGCTTCTCGGCAACTACGTCAAGCCGGCAGGCAAGGGCAGGCCGCAAAACTCACGCTGACATAGTTCTCGACAAGAAACCTGCCTTAGACTTGCCGCCTGGATCGATCTGAACTTGATGCACAACCTTCACTACGAGCGCCCAAACAGCGCTGTTGTGCTTTACAAGGCTCAGAACATCCCTCAGTTCTTCGAGGGATGCTGTTGACTTGCGGGTTTCCGGACTTAATGATGTCCTTCCACCACCAGGCGGCGCAAACTTTGCTCCAAACACGGCCAATATTTTATTTACAATCCCGCAATCCCGCCATATTCTTGAACCTTCCCTCGGCTGATACGTCACTCAACGTCACAATACGGCGCCAGTCGCCCAGTCCCGCTCTGTTCAGTGCAAAAAAACATGGCCGACGCATCGTGCCAACCTGTTAAGACTGAATTTTGCTGATTTTTCGCCTGCTCAAGACGCCAGGACGGAGTAAACGAGCGCTGCAGGGCAAGGTGAGCTTCCGAAAAGCTTGTTTTCTAACGTTTTTTGCATCATTCCCACACTTTTGCGACGTTTTTAGTTGAAATTAGGCAAGGGTTGAAATTTCCACCGAAAACCCTTGAAGGGTTGGTTGGTGTTTTATCAAAACCACCCTTCTGTACCAACCCTAACATCAACCCTAGCGAAAAAGCCACGTTAGCTCAAGACCCTTGTATAATTTTGCATTTTCTGACCGGGTCGCACGTATTTAGCATCGTTACTGCAGTGATTTCCTCGTATTTATTATTTTTTGCAAGGTCACGCTCGAGTCCAAACCCTAACCCTAACATCAACCCTGGCGAAAAAGCCACGTTAGCTCAAAACCCTTGTATAATTTTGAATTTTCTGACCGGGTCGCACGTATTTAGCATCGTTACTGCAGTGATTTCCTCGTATTTTTGCAATGTCACGCTGATCTCGCGCCCCGAGAGCCCAACGTCATCAAAAATAGCAAAAAATGACAAAAACGTGGAAAAATGGACAAATCCCGCGAAATCCCATCCCTAAACCCGTATCCCGCATCCCGTCCCGAAAGACAATGATGATCCCGTGACCCTAACCCGCGTCCCCTAACCCTAACCCGCATCGCGCGCCCAAAATCCCCAAAACAGCAAAGTTAAGGCTCATCCCGCAACCCTAACCCGTATCCCGCGACCCTGACCCGCGACCAAGCCGCGGCTAACCCGCGGTCATAGGGTTAGCTTCGAGTCAAGTTTGCTTGCGGTTAGGGTCAAGGGTTAGTTGGGAAAACTACTTCTGTGACAGCCTTTTGGCCGTCGATCCCATGTATCCGGCCCAGAGTCCAGTCCGGTTCCGGAACGGCCAAAAAAAAAAAAAAACATGGCGGCCGCTACACTTTGCCCGGTTTTTCCCTGTCAGCGCCCTTCGCTCTAAGTAAAGCACTGTCCCACTTGACTTCTACAATCCTTTCATCGTCGCAAACGCTACAACAACCCTCTAAGTCAACAGAAGATCGCGCGTGCCTGCACTTCTAGTTTTCCCAAGATCGATGGTCACTTTGTTGGCCAGCTCGCTCAAATTAAATCGACGCTTTCCTGGGCCAAGCGAGTCCCAAAAATCGGGTCAAACGAGGCTTTCTCCTTCCTGTCCTACTTGCCTCGGGCCTGCTGTCACGCAGCGGCTGACGGCAAGCCCCGAAATACGGCCTTTTGTCACCTCATGAATTATTCATGAGCCACCCAATATTTTTCGACAGGGAAACCCCGGCCCCCCAAAAGCAAGAAAATATTATAAGTCTAAAAGCAGGTCGCTTCTCGGCAACTACGTCAAGCCGGCAGGCAAGGGCAGGCCGCAAAACTCACGCTGACATAGTTCTCGACAAGAAACCTGCCTTAGACTTGCCGCCTGGATCGATCTGAACTTGATGCACAACCTTCACTACGAGCGCCCAAACAGCGCTGTTGTGCTTTACAAGGCTCAGAACATCCCTCAGTTCTTCGAGGGATGCTGTTGACTTGCGGGTTTCCGGACTTAATGATGTCCTTCCACCACCAGGCGGCGCAAACTTTGCTCCAAACACGGCCAATATTTTATTTACAATCCCGCAATCCCGCCATATTCTTGAACCTTCCCTCGGCTGATACGTCACTCAACGTCACAATACGGCGCCAGTCGCCCAGTCCCGCTCTGTTCAGTGCAAAAAAACATGGCCGACGCATCGTGCCAACCTGTTAAGACTGAATTTTGCTGATTTTTCGCCTGCTCAAGACGCCAGGACGGAGTAAACGAGCGCTGCAGGGCAAGGTGAGCTTCCGAAAAGCTTGTTTTCTAACGTTTTTTGCATCATTCCCACACTTTTGCGACGTTTTTAGTTGAAATTAGGCAAGGGTTGAAATTTCCACCGAAAACCCTTGAAGGGTTGGTTGGTGTTTTATCAAAACCACCCTTCTGTACCAACCCTAACATCAACCCTAGCGAAAAAGCCACGTTAGCTCAAGACCCTTGTATAATTTTGCATTTTCTGACCGGGTCGCACGTATTTAGCATCGTTACTGCAGTGATTTCCTCGTATTTATTATTTTTTGCAAGGTCACGCTCGAGTCCAAACCCTAACCCTAACATCAACCCTGGCGAAAAAGCCACGTTAGCTCAAAACCCTTGTATAATTTTGAATTTTCTGACCGGGTCGCACGTATTTAGCATCGTTACTGCAGTGATTTCCTCGTATTTTTGCAATGTCACGCTGATCTCGCGCCCCGAGAGCCCAACGTCATCAAAAATAGCAAAAAATGACAAAAACGTGGAAAAATGGACAAATCCCGCGAAATCCCATCCCTAAACCCGTATCCCGCATCCCGTCCCGAAAGACAATGATGATCCCGTGACCCTAACCCGCGTCCCCTAACCCTAACCCGCATCGCGCGCCCAAAATCCCCAAAACAGCAAAGTTAAGGCTCATCCCGCAACCCTAACCCGTATCCCGCGACCCTGACCCGCGACCAAGCCGCGGCTAACCCGCGGTCATAGGGTTAGCTTCGAGTCAAGTTTGCTTGCGGTTAGGGTCAAGGGTTAGTTGGGAAAACTACTTCTGTGACAGCCTTTTGGCCGTCGATCCCATGTATCCGGCCCAGAGTCCAGTCCGGTTCCGGAACGGCCAAAAAAAAAAAAAAACATGGCGGCCGCTACACTTTGCCCGGTTTTTCCCTGTCAGCGCCCTTCGCTCTAAGTAAAGCACTGTCCCACTTGACTTCTACAATCCTTTCATCGTCGCAAACGCTACAACAACCCTCTAAGTCAACAGAAGATCGCGCGTGCCTGCACTTCTAGTTTTCCCAAGATCGATGGTCACTTTGTTGGCCAGCTCGCTCAAATTAAATCGACGCTTTCCTGGGCCAAGCGAGTCCCAAAAATCGGGTCAAACGAGGCTTTCTCCTTCCTGTCCTACTTGCCTCGGGCCTGCTGTCACGCAGCGGCTGACGGCAAGCCCCGAAATACGGCCTTTTGTCACCTCATGAATTATTCATGAGCCACCCAATATTTTTCGACAGGGAAACCCCGGCCCCCCAAAAGCAAGAAAATATTATAAGTCTAAAAGCAGGTCGCTTCTCGGCAACTACGTCAAGCCGGCAGGCAAGGGCAGGCCGCAAAACTCACGCTGACATAGTTCTCGACAAGAAACCTGCCTTAGACTTGCCGCCTGGATCGATCTGAACTTGATGCACAACCTTCACTACGAGCGCCCAAACAGCGCTGTTGTGCTTTACAAGGCTCAGAACATCCCTCAGTTCTTCGAGGGATGCTGTTGACTTGCGGGTTTCCGGACTTAATGATGTCCTTCCACCACCAGGCGGCGCAAACTTTGCTCCAAACACGGCCAATATTTTATTTACAATCCCGCAATCCCGCCATATTCTTGAACCTTCCCTCGGCTGATACGTCACCAACGTCACAATACGGCGCCAGTCGCCCAGTCCCGCTCTGTTCAGTGCAAAAAAACATGGCCGACGCATCGTGCCAACCTGTTAAGACTGAATTTTGCTGATTTTTCGCCTGCTCAAGACGCCAGGACGGAGTAAACGAGCGCTGCAGGGCAAGGTGAGCTTCCGAAAAGCTTGTTTTCTAACGTTTTTTGCATCATTCCCACACTTTTGCGACGTTTTTAGTTGAAATTAGGCAAGGGTTGAAATTTCCACCGAAAACCCTTGAAGGGTTGGTTGGTGTTTTATCAAAACCACCCTTCTGTACCAACCCTAACATCAACCCTAGCGAAAAAGCCACGTTAGCTCAAGACCCTTGTATAATTTTGCATTTTCTGACCGGGTCGCACGTATTTAGCATCGTTACTGCAGTGATTTCCTCGTATTTATTATTTTTTGCAAGGTCACGCTCGAGTCCAAACCCTAACCCTAACATCAACCCTGGCGAAAAAGCCACGTTAGCTCAAAACCCTTGTATAATTTTGAATTTTCTGACCGGGTCGCACGTATTTAGCATCGTTACTGCAGTGATTTCCTCGTATTTTTGCAATGTCACGCTGATCTCGCGCCCCGAGAGCCCAACGTCATCAAAAATAGCAAAAAATGACAAAAACGTGGAAAAATGGACAAATCCCGCGAAATCCCATCCCTAAACCCGTATCCCGCATCCCGTCCCGAAAGACAATGATGATCCCGTGACCCTAACCCGCGTCCCCTAACCCTAACCCGCATCGCGCGCCCAAAATCCCCAAAACAGCAAAGTTAAGGCTCATCCCGCAACCCTAACCCGTATCCCGCGACCCTGACCCGCGACCAAGCCGCGGCTAACCCGCGGTCATAGGGTTAGCTTCGAGTCAAGTTTGCTTGCGGTTAGGGTCAAGGGTTAGTTGGGAAAACTACTTCTGTGACAGCCTTTTGGCCGTCGATCCCATGTATCCGGCCCAGAGTCCAGTCCGGTTCCGGAACGACCAAAAAAAAAAAAAAACATGGCGGCCGCTACACTTTGCCCGGTTTTTCCCTGTCAGCGCCCTTCGCTCTAAGTAAAGCACTGTCCCACTTGACTTCTACAATCCTTTCATCGTCGCAAACGCTACAACAACCCTCTAAGTCAACAGAAGATCGCGCGTGCCTGCACTTCTAGTTTTCCCAAGATCGATGGTCACTTTGTTGGCCAGCTCGCTCAAATTAAATCGACGCTTTCCTGGGCCAAGCGAGTCCCAAAAATCGGGTCAAACGAGGCTTTCTCCTTCCTGTCCTACTTGCCTCGGGCCTGCTGTCACGCAGCGGCTGACGGCAAGCCCCGAAATACGGCCTTTTGTCACCTCATGAATTATTCATGAGCCACCCAATATTTTTCGACAGGGAAACCCCGGCCCCCCAAAAGCAAGAAAATATTATAAGTCTAAAAGCAGGTCGCTTCTCGGCAACTACGTCAAGCCGGCAGGCAAGGGCAGGCCGCAAAACTCACGCTGACATAGTTCTCGACAAGAAACCTGCCTTAGACTTGCCGCCTGGATCGATCTGAACTTGATGCAC
Organism: Porites rus; assembly: GCA_964035705.1. Classification (NCBI taxonomy): domain Eukaryota; kingdom Metazoa; phylum Cnidaria; class Anthozoa; order Scleractinia; family Poritidae; genus Porites; species Porites rus. The sequence continues at coordinate 11,611 of CAXIVM010002721.1, read as the reverse complement.
AACCTTCACTACGAGCGCCCAAACAGCGCTGTTGTGCTTTACAAGGCTCAGAACATCCCTCAGTTCTTCGAGGGATGCTGTTGACTTGCGGGTTTCCGGACTTAATGATGTCCTTCCACCACCAGGCGGCGCAAACTTTGCTCCAAACACGGCCAATATTTTATTTACAATCCCGCAATCCCGCCATATTCTTGAACCTTCCCTCGGCTGATACGTCACTCAACGTCACAATACGGCGCCAGTCGCCCAGTCCCGCTCTGTTCAGTGCAAAAAAACATGGCCGACGCATCGTGCCAACCTGTTAAGACTGAATTTTGCTGATTTTTCGCCTGCTCAAGACGCCAGGACGGAGTAAACGAGCGCTGCAGGGCAAGGTGAGCTTCCGAAAAGCTTGTTTTCTAACGTTTTTTGCATCATTCCCACACTTTTGCGACGTTTTTAGTTGAAATTAGGCAAGGGTTGAAATTTCCACCGAAAACCCTTGAAGGGTTGGTTGGTGTTTTATCAAAACCACCCTTCTGTACCAACCCTAACATCAACCCTAGCGAAAAAGCCACGTTAGCTCAAGACCCTTGTATAATTTTGCATTTTCTGACCGGGTCGCACGTATTTAGCATCGTTACTGCAGTGATTTCCTCGTATTTATTATTTTTTGCAAGGTCACGCTCGAGTCCAAACCCTAACCCTAACATCAACCCTGGCGAAAAAGCCACGTTAGCTCAAAACCCTTGTATAATTTTGAATTTTCTGACCGGGTCGCACGTATTTAGCATCGTTACTGCAGTGATTTCCTCGTATTTTTGCAATGTCACGCTGATCTCGCGCCCCGAGAGCCCAACGTCATCAAAAATAGCAAAAAATGACAAAAACGTGGAAAAATGGACAAATCCCGCGAAATCCCATCCCTAAACCCGTATCCCGCATCCCGTCCCGAAAGACAATGATGATCCCGTGACCCTAACCCGCGTCCCCTAACCCTAACCCGCATCGCGCGCCCAAAATCCCCAAAACAGCAAAGTTAAGGCTCATCCCGCAACCCTAACCCGTATCCCGCGACCCTGACCCGCGACCAAGCCGCGGCTAACCCGCGGTCATAGGGTTAGCTTCGAGTCAAGTTTGCTTGCGGTTAGGGTCAAGGGTTAGTTGGGAAAACTACTTCTGTGACAGCCTTTTGGCCGTCGATCCCATGTATCCGGCCCAGAGTCCAGTCCGGTTCCGGAACGGCCAAAAAAAAAAAAAAACATGGCGGCCGCTACACTTTGCCCGGTTTTTCCCTGTCAGCGCCCTTCGCTCTAAGTAAAGCACTGTCCCACTTGACTTCTACAATCCTTTCATCGTCGCAAACGCTACAACAACCCTCTAAGTCAACAGAAGATCGCGCGTGCCTGCACTTCTAGTTTTCCCAAGATCGATGGTCACTTTGTTGGCCAGCTCGCTCAAATTAAATCGACGCTTTCCTGGGCCAAGCGAGTCCCAAAAATCGGGTCAAACGAGGCTTTCTCCTTCCTGTCCTACTTGCCTCGGGCCTGCTGTCACGCAGCGGCTGACGGCAAGCCCCGAAATACGGCCTTTTGTCACCTCATGAATTATTCATGAGCCACCCAATATTTTTCGACAGGGAAACCCCGGCCCCCCAAAAGCAAGAAAATATTATAAGTCTAAAAGCAGGTCGCTTCTCGGCAACTACGTCAAGCCGGCAGGCAAGGGCAGGCCGCAAAACTCACGCTGACATAGTTCTCGACAAGAAACCTGCCTTAGACTTGCCGCCTGGATCGATCTGAACTTGATGCACAACCTTCACTACGAGCGCCCAAACAGCGCTGTTGTGCTTTACAAGGCTCAGAACATCCCTCAGTTCTTCGAGGGATGCTGTTGACTTGCGGGTTTCCGGACTTAATGATGTCCTTCCACCACCAGGCGGCGCAAACTTTGCTCCAAACACGGCCAATATTTTATTTACAATCCCGCAATCCCGCCATATTCTTGAACCTTCCCTCGGCTGATACGTCACTCAACGTCACAATACGGCGCCAGTCGCCCAGTCCCGCTCTGTTCAGTGCAAAAAAACATGGCCGACGCATCGTGCCAACCTGTTAAGACTGAATTTTGCTGATTTTTCGCCTGCTCAAGACGCCAGGACGGAGTAAACGAGCGCTGCAGGGCAAGGTGAGCTTCCGAAAAGCTTGTTTTCTAACGTTTTTTGCATCATTCCCACACTTTTGCGACGTTTTTAGTTGAAATTAGGCAAGGGTTGAAATTTCCACCGAAAACCCTTGAAGGGTTGGTTGGTGTTTTATCAAAACCACCCTTCTGTACCAACCCTAACATCAACCCTAGCGAAAAAGCCACGTTAGCTCAAGACCCTTGTATAATTTTGCATTTTCTGACCGGGTCGCACGTATTTAGCATCGTTACTGCAGTGATTTCCTCGTATTTATTATTTTTTGCAAGGTCACGCTCGAGTCCAAACCCTAACCCTAACATCAACCCTGGCGAAAAAGCCACGTTAGCTCAAAACCCTTGTATAATTTTGAATTTTCTGACCGGGTCGCACGTATTTAGCATCGTTACTGCAGTGATTTCCTCGTATTTTTGCAATGTCACGCTGATCTCGCGCCCCGAGAGCCCAACGTCATCAAAAATAGCAAAAAATGACAAAAACGTGGAAAAATGGACAAATCCCGCGAAATCCCATCCCTAAACCCGTATCCCGCATCCCGTCCCGAAAGACAATGATGATCCCGTGACCCTAACCCGCGTCCCCTAACCCTAACCCGCATCGCGCGCCCAAAATCCCCAAAACAGCAAAGTTAAGGCTCATCCCGCAACCCTAACCCGTATCCCGCGACCCTGACCCGCGACCAAGCCGCGGCTAACCCGCGGTCATAGGGTTAGCTTCGAGTCAAGTTTGCTTGCGGTTAGGGTCAAGGGTTAGTTGGGAAAACTACTTCTGTGACAGCCTTTTGGCCGTCGATCCCATGTATCCGGCCCAGAGTCCAGTCCGGTTCCGGAACGGCCAAAAAAAAAAAAAAACATGGCGGCCGCTACACTTTGCCCGGTTTTTCCCTGTCAGCGCCCTTCGCTCTAAGTAAAGCACTGTCCCACTTGACTTCTACAATCCTTTCATCGTCGCAAACGCTACAACAACCCTCTAAGTCAACAGAAGATCGCGCGTGCCTGCACTTCTAGTTTTCCCAAGATCGATGGTCACTTTGTTGGCCAGCTCGCTCAAATTAAATCGACGCTTTCCTGGGCCAAGCGAGTCCCAAAAATCGGGTCAAACGAGGCTTTCTCCTTCCTGTCCTACTTGCCTCGGGCCTGCTGTCACGCAGCGGCTGACGGCAAGCCCCGAAATACGGCCTTTTGTCACCTCATGAATTATTCATGAGCCACCCAATATTTTTCGACAGGGAAACCCCGGCCCCCCAAAAGCAAGAAAATATTATAAGTCTAAAAGCAGGTCGCTTCTCGGCAACTACGTCAAGCCGGCAGGCAAGGGCAGGCCGCAAAACTCACGCTGACATAGTTCTCGACAAGAAACCTGCCTTAGACTTGCCGCCTGGATCGATCTGAACTTGATGCACAACCTTCACTACGAGCGCCCAAACAGCGCTGTTGTGCTTTACAAGGCTCAGAACATCCCTCAGTTCTTCGAGGGATGCTGTTGACTTGCGGGTTTCCGGACTTAATGATGTCCTTCCACCACCAGGCGGCGCAAACTTTGCTCCAAACACGGCCAATATTTTATTTACAATCCCGCAATCCCGCCATATTCTTGAACCTTCCCTCGGCTGATACGTCACTCAACGTCACAATACGGCGCCAGTCGCCCAGTCCCGCTCTGTTCAGTGCAAAAAAACATGGCCGACGCATCGTGCCAACCTGTTAAGACTGAATTTTGCTGATTTTTCGCCTGCTCAAGACGCCAGGACGGAGTAAACGAGCGCTGCAGGGCAAGGTGAGCTTCCGAAAAGCTTGTTTTCTAACGTTTTTTGCATCATTCCCACACTTTTGCGACGTTTTTAGTTGAAATTAGGCAAGGGTTGAAATTTCCACCGAAAACCCTTGAAGGGTTGGTTGGTGTTTTATCAAAACCACCCTTCTGTACCAACCCTAACATCAACCCTAGCGAAAAAGCCACGTTAGCTCAAGACCCTTGTATAATTTTGCATTTTCTGACCGGGTCGCACGTATTTAGCATCGTTACTGCAGTGATTTCCTCGTATTTATTATTTTTTGCAAGGTCACGCTCGAGTCCAAACCCTAACCCTAACATCAACCCTGGCGAAAAAGCCACGTTAGCTCAAAACCCTTGTATAATTTTGAATTTTCTGACCGGGTCGCACGTATTTAGCATCGTTACTGCAGTGATTTCCTCGTATTTTTGCAATGTCACGCTGATCTCGCGCCCCGAGAGCCCAACGTCATCAAAAATAGCAAAAAATGACAAAAACGTGGAAAAATGGACAAATCCCGCGAAATCCCATCCCTAAACCCGTATCCCGCATCCCGTCCCGAAAGACAATGATGATCCCGTGACCCTAACCCGCGTCCCCTAACCCTAACCCGCATCGCGCGCCCAAAATCCCCAAAACAGCAAAGTTAAGGCTCATCCCGCAACCCTAACCCGTATCCCGCGACCCTGACCCGCGACCAAGCCGCGGCTAACCCGCGGTCATAGGGTTAGCTTCGAGTCAAGTTTGCTTGCGGTTAGGGTCAAGGGTTAGTTGGGAAAACTACTTCTGTGACAGCCTTTTGGCCGTCGATCCCATGTATCCGGCCCAGAGTCCAGTCCGGTTCCGGAACGGCCAAAAAAAAAAAAAAACATGGCGGCCGCTACACTTTGCCCGGTTTTTCCCTGTCAGCGCCCTTCGCTCTAAGTAAAGCACTGTCCCACTTGACTTCTACAATCCTTTCATCGTCGCAAACGCTACAACAACCCTCTAAGTCAACAGAAGATCGCGCGTGCCTGCACTTCTAGTTTTCCCAAGATCGATGGTCACTTTGTTGGCCAGCTCGCTCAAATTAAATCGACGCTTTCCTGGGCCAAGCGAGTCCCAAAAATCGGGTCAAACGAGGCTTTCTCCTTCCTGTCCTACTTGCCTCGGGCCTGCTGTCACGCAGCGGCTGACGGCAAGCCCCGAAATACGGCCTTTTGTCACCTCATGAATTATTCATGAGCCACCCAATATTTTTCGACAGGGAAACCCCGGCCCCCCAAAAGCAAGAAAATATTATAAGTCTAAAAGCAGGTCGCTTCTCGGCAACTACGTCAAGCCGGCAGGCAAGGGCAGGCCGCAAAACTCACGCTGACATAGTTCTCGACAAGAAACCTGCCTTAGACTTGCCGCCTGGATCGATCTGAACTTGATGCACAACCTTCACTACGAGCGCCCAAACAGCGCTGTTGTGCTTTACAAGGCTCAGAACATCCCTCAGTTCTTCGAGGGATGCTGTTGACTTGCGGGTTTCCGGACTTAATGATGTCCTTCCACCACCAGGCGGCGCAAACTTTGCTCCAAACACGGCCAATATTTTATTTACAATCCCGCAATCCCGCCATATTCTTGAACCTTCCCTCGGCTGATACGTCACTCAACGTCACAATACGGCGCCAGTCGCCCAGTCCCGCTCTGTTCAGTGCAAAAAAACATGGCCGACGCATCGTGCCAACCTGTTAAGACTGAATTTTGCTGATTTTTCGCCTGCTCAAGACGCCAGGACGGAGTAAACGAGCGCTGCAGGGCAAGGTGAGCTTCCGAAAAGCTTGTTTTCTAACGTTTTTTGCATCATTCCCACACTTTTGCGACGTTTTTAGTTGAAATTAGGCAAGGGTTGAAATTTCCACCGAAAACCCTTGAAGGGTTGGTTGGTGTTTTATCAAAACCACCCTTCTGTACCAACCCTAACATCAACCCTAGCGAAAAAGCCACGTTAGCTCAAGACCCTTGTATAATTTTGCATTTTCTGACCGGGTCGCACGTATTTAGCATCGTTACTGCAGTGATTTCCTCGTATTTATTATTTTTTGCAAGGTCACGCTCGAGTCCAAACCCTAACCCTAACATCAACCCTGGCGAAAAAGCCACGTTAGCTCAAAACCCTTGTATAATTTTGAATTTTCTGACCGGGTCGCACGTATTTAGCATCGTTACTGCAGTGATTTCCTCGTATTTTTGCAATGTCACGCTGATCTCGCGCCCCGAGAGCCCAACGTCATCAAAAATAGCAAAAAATGACAAAAACGTGGAAAAATGGACAAATCCCGCGAAATCCCATCCCTAAACCCGTATCCCGCATCCCGTCCCGAAAGACAATGATGATCCCGTGACCCTAACCCGCGTCCCCTAACCCTAACCCGCATCGCGCGCCCAAAATCCCCAAAACAGCAAAGTTAAGGCTCATCCCGCAACCCTAACCCGTATCCCGCGACCCTGACCCGCGACCAAGCCGCGGCTAACCCGCGGTCATAGGGTTAGCTTCGAGTCAAGTTTGCTTGCGGTTAGGGTCAAGGGTTAGTTGGGAAAACTACTTCTGTGACAGCCTTTTGGCCGTCGATCCCATGTATCCGGCCCAGAGTCCAGTCCGGTTCCGGAACGGCCAAAAAAAAAAAAAAACATGGCGGCCGCTACACTTTGCCCGGTTTTTCCCTGTCAGCGCCCTTCGCTCTAAGTAAAGCACTGTCCCACTTGACTTCTACAATCCTTTCATCGTCGCAAACGCTACAACAACCCTCTAAGTCAACAGAAGATCGCGCGTGCCTGCACTTCTAGTTTTCCCAAGATCGATGGTCACTTTGTTGGCCAGCTCGCTCAAATTAAATCGACGCTTTCCTGGGCCAAGCGAGTCCCAAAAATCGGGTCAAACGAGGCTTTCTCCTTCCTGTCCTACTTGCCTCGGGCCTGCTGTCACGCAGCGGCTGACGGCAAGCCCCGAAATACGGCCTTTTGTCACCTCATGAATTATTCATGAGCCACCCAATATTTTTCGACAGGGAAACCCCGGCCCCCCAAAAGCAAGAAAATATTATAAGTCTAAAAGCAGGTCGCTTCTCGGCAACTACGTCAAGCCGGCAGGCAAGGGCAGGCCGCAAAACTCACGCTGACATAGTTCTCGACAAGAAACCTGCCTTAGACTTGCCGCCTGGATCGATCTGAACTTGATGCACAACCTTCACTACGAGCGCCCAAACAGCGCTGTTGTGCTTTACAAGGCTCAGAACATCCCTCAGTTCTTCGAGGGATGCTGTTGACTTGCGGGTTTCCGGACTTAATGATGTCCTTCCACCACCAGGCGGCGCAAACTTTGCTCCAAACACGGCCAATATTTTATTTACAATCCCGCAATCCCGCCATATTCTTGAACCTTCCCTCGGCTGATACGTCACTCAACGTCACAATACGGCGCCAGTCGCCCAGTCCCGCTCTGTTCAGTGCAAAAAAACATGGCCGACGCATCGTGCCAACCTGTTAAGACTGAATTTTGCTGATTTTTCGCCTGCTCAAGACGCCAGGACGGAGTAAACGAGCGCTGCAGGGCAAGGTGAGCTTCCGAAAAGCTTGTTTTCTAACGTTTTTTGCATCATTCCCACACTTTTGCGACGTTTTTAGTTGAAATTAGGCAAGGGTTGAAATTTCCACCGAAAACCCTTGAAGGGTTGGTTGGTGTTTTATCAAAACCACCCTTCTGTACCAACCCTAACATCAACCCTAGCGAAAAAGCCACGTTAGCTCAAGACCCTTGTATAATTTTGCATTTTCTGACCGGGTCGCACGTATTTAGCATCGTTACTGCAGTGATTTCCTCGTATTTATTATTTTTTGCAAGGTCACGCTCGAGTCCAAACCCTAACCCTAACATCAACCCTGGCGAAAAAGCCACGTTAGCTCAAAACCCTTGTATAATTTTGAATTTTCTGACCGGGTCGCACGTATTTAGCATCGTTACTGCAGTGATTTCCTCGTATTTTTGCAATGTCACGCTGATCTCGCGCCCCGAGAGCCCAACGTCATCAAAAATAGCAAAAAATGACAAAAACGTGGAAAAATGGACAAATCCCGCGAAATCCCATCCCTAAACCCGTATCCCGCATCCCGTCCCGAAAGACAATGATGATCCCGTGACCCTAACCCGCGTCCCCTAACCCTAACCCGCATCGCGCGCCCAAAATCCCCAAAACAGCAAAGTTAAGGCTCATCCCGCAACCCTAACCCGTATCCCGCGACCCTGACCCGCGACCAAGCCGCGGCTAACCCGCGGTCATAGGGTTAGCTTCGAGTCAAGTTTGCTTGCGGTTAGGGTCAAGGGTTAGTTGGGAAAACTACTTCTGTGACAGCCTTTTGGCCGTCGATCCCATGTATCCGGCCCAGAGTCCAGTCCGGTTCCGGAACGGCCAAAAAAAAAAAAAAACATGGCGGCCGCTACACTTTGCCCGGTTTTTCCCTGTCAGCGCCCTTCGCTCTAAGTAAAGCACTGTCCCACTTGACTTCTACAATCCTTTCATCGTCGCAAACGCTACAACAACCCTCTAAGTCAACAGAAGATCGCGCGTGCCTGCACTTCTAGTTTTCCCAAGATCGATGGTCACTTTGTTGGCCAGCTCGCTCAAATTAAATCGACGCTTTCCTGGGCCAAGCGAGTCCCAAAAATCGGGTCAAACGAGGCTTTCTCCTTCCTGTCCTACTTGCCTCGGGCCTGCTGTCACGCAGCGGCTGACGGCAAGCCCCGAAATACGGCCTTTTGTCACCTCATGAATTATTCATGAGCCACCCAATATTTTTCGACAGGGAAACCCCGGCCCCCCAAAAGCAAGAAAATATTATAAGTCTAAAAGCAGGTCGCTTCTCGGCAACTACGTCAAGCCGGCAGGCAAGGGCAGGCCGCAAAACTCACGCTGACATAGTTCTCGACAAGAAACCTGCCTTAGACTTGCCGCCTGGATCGATCTGAACTTGATGCACAACCTTCACTACGAGCGCCCAAACAGCGCTGTTGTGCTTTACAAGGCTCAGAACATCCCTCAGTTCTTCGAGGGATGCTGTTGACTTGCGGGTTTCCGGACTTAATGATGTCCTTCCACCACCAGGCGGCGCAAACTTTGCTCCAAACACGGCCAATATTTTATTTACAATCCCGCAATCCCGCCATATTCTTGAACCTTCCCTCGGCTGATACGTCACTCAACGTCACAATACGGCGCCAGTCGCCCAGTCCCGCTCTGTTCAGTGCAAAAAAACATGGCCGACGCATCGTGCCAACCTGTTAAGACTGAATTTTGCTGATTTTTCGCCTGCTCAAGACGCCAGGACGGAGTAAACGAGCGCTGCAGGGCAAGGTGAGCTTCCGAAAAGCTTGTTTTCTAACGTTTTTTGCATCATTCCCACACTTTTGCGACGTTTTTAGTTGAAATTAGGCAAGGGTTGAAATTTCCACCGAAAACCCTTGAAGGGTTGGTTGGTGTTTTATCAAAACCACCCTTCTGTACCAACCCTAACATCAACCCTAGCGAAAAAGCCACGTTAGCTCAAGACCCTTGTATAATTTTGCATTTTCTGACCGGGTCGCACGTATTTAGCATCGTTACTGCAGTGATTTCCTCGTATTTATTATTTTTTGCAAGGTCACGCTCGAGTCCAAACCCTAACCCTAACATCAACCCTGGCGAAAAAGCCACGTTAGCTCAAAACCCTTGTATAATTTTGAATTTTCTGACCGGGTCGCACGTATTTAGCATCGTTACTGCAGTGATTTCCTCGTATTTTTGCAATGTCACGCTGATCTCGCGCCCCGAGAGCCCAACGTCATCAAAAATAGCAAAAAATGACAAAAACGTGGAAAAATGGACAAATCCCGCGAAATCCCATCCCTAAACCCGTATCCCGCATCCCGTCCCGAAAGACAATGATGATCCCGTGACCCTAACCCGCGTCCCCTAACCCTAACCCGCATCGCGCGCCCAAAATCCCCAAAACAGCAAAGTTAAGGCTCATCCCGCAACCCTAACCCGTATCCCGCGACCCTGACCCGCGACCAAGCCGCGGCTAACCCGCGGTCATAGGGTTAGCTTCGAGTCAAGTTTGCTTGCGGTTAGGGTCAAGGGTTAGTTGGGAAAACTACTTCTGTGACAGCCTTTTGGCCGTCGATCCCATGTATCCGGCCCAGAGTCCAGTCCGGTTCCGGAACGGCCAAAAAAAAAAAAAAACATGGCGGCCGCTACACTTTGCCCGGTTTTTCCCTGTCAGCGCCCTTCGCTCTAAGTAAAGCACTGTCCCACTTGACTTCTACAATCCTTTCATCGTCGCAAACGCTACAACAACCCTCTAAGTCAACAGAAGATCGCGCGTGCCTGCACTTCTAGTTTCCCAAGATCGATGGTCACTTTGTTGGCCAGCTCGCTCAAATTAAATCGACGCTTTCCTGGGCCAAGCGAGTCCCAAAAATCGGGTCAAACGAGGCTTTCTCCTTCCTGTCCTACTTGCCTCGGGCCTGCTGTCACGCAGCGGCTGACGGCAAGCCCCGAAATACGGCCTTTTGTCACCTCATGAATTATTCATGAGCCACCCAATATTTTTCGACAGGGAAACCCCGGCCCCCAAAAGCAAGAAAATATTATAAGTCTAAAAGCAGGTCGCTTCTCGGCAACTACGTCAAGCCGGCAGGCAAGGGCAGGCCGCAAAACTCACGCTGACATAGTTCTCGACAAGAAACCTGCCTTAGACTTGCCGCCTGGATCGATCTGAACTTGATGCACAACCTTCACTACGAGCGCCCAAACAGCGCTGTTGTGCTTTACAAGGCTCAGAACATCCCTCAGTTCTTCGAGGGATGCTGTTGACTTGCGGGTTTCCGGACTTAATGATGTCCTTCCACCACCAGGCGGCGCAAACTTTGCTCCAAACACGGCCAATATTTTATTTACAATCCCGCAATCCCGCCATATTCTTGAACCTTCCCTCGGCTGATACGTCACTCAACGTCACAATACGGCGCCAGTCGCCCAGTCCCGCTCTGTTCAGTGCAAAAAAACATGGCCGACGCATCGTGCCAACCTGTTAAGACTGAATTTTGCTGATTTTTCGCCTGCTCAAGACGCCAGGACGGAGTAAACGAGCGCTGCAGGGCAAGGTGAGCTTCCGAAAAGCTTGTTTTCTAACGTTTTTTGCATCATTCCCACACTTTTGCGACGTTTTTAGTTGAAATTAGGCAAGGGTTGAAATTTCCACCGAAAACCCTTGAAGGGTTGGTTGGTGTTTTATCAAAACCACCCTTCTGTACCAACCCTAACATCAACCCTAGCGAAAAAGCCACGTTAGCTCAAGACCCTTGTATAATTTTGCATTTTCTGACCGGGTCGCACGTATTTAGCATCGTTACTGCAGTGATTTCCTCGTATTTATTATTTTTTGCAAGGTCACGCTCGAGTCCAAACCCTAACCCTAACATCAACCCTGGCGAAAAAGCCACGTTAGCTCAAAACCCTTGTATAATTTTGAATTTTCTGACCGGGTCGCACGTATTTAGCATCGTTACTGCAGTGATTTCCTCGTATTTTTGCAATGTCACGCTGATCTCGCGCCCCGAGAGCCCAACGTCATCAAAAATAGCAAAAATG
>CAXIVM010002719.1:43200-65200 GCA_964035705.1 Porites rus | reverse complement strand
ATCATCCTTAATGTTTTGAATCATCATATATCATCTCTTCATTTCTTTAGTGCTCATTCATCTTCTGTTACTTCGCTTTTCTTCCCTTCTATTTGTTCTCTTCCGCCTACTTGCTTTCGGGCCACCCTGTCGTCTAGTTTTTTAGATTGGAAGGGTTTTGGCGTCACAGGCATCAACTATAAAGCTTTTATCGCAATTTATGCTTTTTATTAATAAAATCAATAAAAAACACAGGAAAACCAAACAAGAACAAACATAAACAAACCGCAGCCAAGCATTTCTGGTCACCGCGCACTTCACAGTGCCTGCCATCGCTCCCCACTTTGAGTGGGGCATCACCCTTGGTTACACTTTTTGTATAACAATGGTAGTATAAGGACACTTGAGGGTCAACCCTCGAGGCACGGAGGGCGGTGCCGGACATTCTTCCCAACTCAGTGGACGATCAAGATCATCAACCAAAGCTTGACGATGAGGCTCGATAAGTTGCAGTAGTTGTTCCCAAGCTTGAAATGCATGATTGTACATGGCGAGCCACAAATTCTGAGAGCCGGTGGTGATGACATGGCGCCAGAATGGGGTGGTCCCACACATGTTGCTGAGGACCAGGGCTGAGGCGAAGTTCCGGAAAGCCACCAACCAGGTAGAGGATGTTGCCATTCTCTTGGTACTGCGCGACTCCCAACGAATGTTCCAGATCGGGTCTTGTGGTGGTGTGACAGGTGCTCAGATCGAGATTGGTGGGAGGGACGAGCCAGGTTTGCTCGGTCATCAGGTAGTGCCAGGGGCGTCGTGGAAACAAGGAAATGGAGAGGTCTGGTTCTCGTGGGTGATGGGTGTGTCAGTGGGTTCGGAAGTCGTGTTTTCCCGGTAGAAGTGTGGGTGGTTGTGATGGAGGTAGTGAGGCCGGAGAGGTGGGAGGGTGTGGGGTTGGTTGGATGGGGTCAAACCTCGGAAGTAGAAATGGAAGGGGTTGAAAAACCGGTGGAATTGGGATTGCAGTAGAAATTGCTGTTGGGCGGGGTGGACAACGAAGTTCTTCAGCGTCAGCATTGGAGAGGGTGACGGTCGCGTCTAGTGGGAGCGTGTCGACGATCTGAATCATGCTGTCGACGATCGGAATCATGTTGTCAACGTTCATGTGGTCAACGGTCACGGGAGTCTCGGGGACGATCACGTTCCCGAGTTGATTGTCGCACGCGACTGCGGTCGCAAGCTTGAGAATGAGAGCGACGGTCACGATGGCTTCCATGGGAACGGGGGTGTGGTGAGTCCCGCGAGCGATGTTCACGTCCGCGATTGTCGTGTACATCACGTCCATCGCGTCCATCCCGTCCAGGTGGAGCACATTGTCGATGGTCCCGGGAGGAGGTTGGTCGATCACTGTGTGGGTGTGTGCGAGGGCGTGGCGAGAGATGCCGACGTGGTTGAGGGGGTTGCTCGAGGTGTCGTGTTTGTGGGGGTGGAAAGCGGTGGGAGGGCGACTGGGATTGAGCTGTGTGAAGGTGGTGTGGGTGGGAAGGCGGGACGGGGGCGTGTGTGCGCGAAACGGTGCTCTCAACAGTTGCTTGAGTGCCACCTCAAGCCTGCAGCTCTTTTTTGTCAAGTTGCCAGTGTTGGCACCATTGGAACATGACTCATGTTGACTTTATTCTGAGGCAGCTAGGCGCCAACAATCCAACTCAGCTAGCCACAACCTCCCCAGCAAGAGTGCTGTTCAGTCATGTAGCTTGTCCGGGCAGCCCGGCAATGGAAAGGGGCATGCGCTGCCACAGACACACAGAAGGAAACGAATCAAAGTCAAAAGAAGGAAACGAGGCAAGAAGACAAAGCCCGAGTTGGTGGGGCCTTGTCCACCAGCAGAACACTGATGTTGGCAATGTAGACAGGTCCAAATGAACGGTTCAGGCACCGGAAGCGTTTCATTTCCAGTAAGAACCCGCTCGGGAAGCTCCACAAGAGTTTTTTGGGACTGTGTAGATTTGGGGGGCTTTAGCCAAGCTTGTACCTTGGTGGACTTGCCACTCCGAGCATCTGAGGACGCCCGCCGAGGGCGAAGCCACTCTGAGACTGCACTACCTTTTGTCGGGGCCTTGCTGGCCCTGCTGCTATCAGCTTCAGGAGGGCTGAACAGGAACTAGCAGACGAACCGGCGGGGGCTTGCTTGGTTCCACCTCGAAAAAAGGAGTTACATTCTTCATGTGAAGCGGTTCCCTCCGGGCCAAGTGCTTGCCATTTCAGCGGTTGGGTATCCTCATGGTGCAAACAACTGAAATGGTCGTCGAGTGGTCTTTCAATAAAAGGGCCAACGGCGTCTTAACACTTCTTTTGAAAGGTCGGATACGTCCAAAGAATTCCCATTCTCGATCCATGTACTTCCAAACCAAAATATCGGTTTCCAAAACGTCTGAACAGGCCTTGGCTAGCCGTGGATCCATTTGTTGGGTCTAGAGCAGGCTTCAAGATGCTGCTCAATGTTTTGAGGAAGCGATCCTCCCTCTGTGAGTTCCGTGCATTCAGAGTCCAGATACGAGTGATTTTCCCAGTTGCCATTTGTTTTCAGCTGAAGCACCGCTTTTGTGCGGAGTGTCAGACCAAACTTCGCGATCTTTTGTTTCACAGCTTCTTTTCCGATTCCATTGCGCATGGCTTGTTGAGCTGCGAGAGCCCGAAATCCACAGTCTCCTGCACCTCCCCAGTCTTCTACCCTGACCCCATCAGGGTTTTTTGCGGGCGGTCTTCTCATTGGTGAAGCAGGTTTTCCGTCGGAGGTTTTGACATGTTTTGGTTTCTGTGGGGTGGTAGGAGGCCCAGCAACCCTTTTAGCGCCCTCACCATGTTCGGTCATGGAGGCATCCGAAAGTCCGCCCCCTGACGTTGGTCAAATCCGGCGATTCATCCGTGTCCATGGGTTCAGGTTTGGCCTCTTCAGGGGTACCCTTAAGGGCCGAAACCCAGCTTCGTGAAGCGTGGAGAGGAATCGAAGGGCTTTTCTTTGACTTTGGGGTCCACAGATTGATGGCGATATGTTTGGTAGCATCAAGCTGGAGAACCATAGCATGCTGTGAGCAATCCTCAGGGAGGGGCCACCGAAAGTCCAAACACCGAACTTTTTCAGCATGCCTTTTGTGAGCCACCCAAGGTCAATTTTAAAGTAGTGCCATTCCAAGGAGGAAAATGACATTCCAACGGTGCATACCTTCTGTGAGCTTCTGTGAGCCACCCGAAGGCAACATTTTAAGGGCGCGTGCGTTTGCGAGCCACCCGAAAATGGAATTTAGAAGAGGAAAGCGCCATTCCAACGGCGCATTCCGCCCGTCCACAATTCGAGGAGTCGAGCGTGGCGGATGGGGCAGAAGATTTGAGTTAAACCTCACTCCTTAACCTGCAGAGCACCACCTGGACTCTCAAAACCAGTTGGTTGTAAATAATTAATGGAAAATTGCCCAACCGTCATGGGGTGATTTCTCAGGGTCCATGCGGGGCACCTTCAGGGGTGGCACCAATCGTCAACAATCGATCTGATCAGACCTGGATGAACCTTTGATCGGTCCACTTGCCAAAACAAACGTGTTGCATTCCCGCGATTAATTGTTATTGGTGTTTGTATCTGGACAACTAAGACCAAATGAGCTGCGCGTCTGGTGGTTGAGAGCCAACGCCAAACGAAGGCCCACGGCCGTAGCACTGAAATGTCCACCGCCCCATTGCGCGGCCCTAGTCACAATTGCCGAATGTCCACCGCCCAAACAATTGACTGCATTCATCAACTCTTGCGCAAGTAGGCGAAATTGGCCTTTGCTTCCTCATGGCGCAACATGAATGAATCCAGTCTGGCTGTCACTTGCAACTAGCCAACATACTCCCCTGGCTGACGTTGTCTCTGAGCTCCTTGCTTTTGTGTAGCGAAAGTCAAAGCTTGCCTCAGGAATACTTCCTCTCTTTACTCCATCTCTTCTCTCATGGCGATCTGGACGCGCTCGAAGCTCAATCCACTCCTTACACCAATTGGAATAGGGCATGTGGGCGGCCAATCTGTGTCTCGCTTGAGTTGCTTCATCTGCCATCTTTGCCACCCTTTGTCCTGACGCCTCTCTCGTCTCCTGAGCTTTTGCTTCACCCACCAAGCTTTTGGCATTCAACAAATCCATCTTCTTGTGTGATTGAGGACCTTGGCGTAGACCTTCGCCAGCACCAAACGAAGGCCCACGGCCGTAGCACTGAAATGTCCACCGCCCCATTCCGTGCCCCTAGTCACAAGGCTGAATGTCCACCACCCCACCAATGGACTGAAATTCATCAACTCTTGCCCAGTTAGGCGACATTGGCCTTTGCTTCCTAATGGCGCAACATGAATGAATCCAGTCTGGCTGTCAATTGCATTAGCCAACATACTCCTCTGGCTGACTTTGTCTTTGAGTTCCTTGCCCTTGTGTAGCAAAAGTCAAAGTCAAAGCTTACCTCAGGAAAACTTCCTCTCTTTACTCCATCTCTTCTCTCATGGCGATCTGGACGTAATCGATGCTCTATGCACTCCTTACACCAATTGGAATAGGGCATGTGGGTCAATCTGTGTCTCGCTTGAGTTGCTTCATCTGCCATCTTTGCCACCCTTTGTCCTGATGCCTCTCTTGTCTCCTGAGCTTTTGCTTCACCCACCAAGCTTTTGGCATTCAACAAATCCATCTTCTTGTGTGATTGAGGACCTTCCGGGTTCTTGGCGAAGATAGCTCATGGTGGCACGCGCCAGCTGCGAGAGCCGGCGACGCAAGTGCTTGCACTTGCATCTCTGCCTCACCGACGGGTCGTAGAGCTCCACTCTTTCCATCAGGCGGGAGGTTGATGGCTTGTCTTGAGCCGTGAGCAACAAGGTGGCATCTTCAACATCAGGTTCAAGCTGCCAAACAGTTGCGATTTTCGGGTCGTTGAGGGCTTGACCGCGCATCTTCCTCCAGACGGTCAATCGGAACCGCAGCCTCTGCCAGAACGTTGACGTCCAAAATGAAACACTTCAACTGCTGAGGGGATCCTTGCTTTAGTTGATGAGACGCGGTGGTCCAGACCCAAATTCAAACTGAAAACGCCCATGGCTAGGTTCTTCGTGAATCTTCAATCGAAAACGACCTTGGAGAAGCCGTCGATGCCCTTCCAACTTCTAACCATGACCCGCCAAGGTGACCTTTGACGCGCAGTATCCATGTTCATGTACGCAAAGGTGTCGGAGGAAGTATAGTGAAGGTATGGCGCTGAACAAACCATGACCAAAGTGAATATGTAGCGGCGCATCGTCTGGCAAGTACCCCACCGTCGCGCTTTTTCCCGTCGTTGCCTGGCGCTCTGCCGTCTCGACCTTCTTGGCCTTTCTATTTTCCCTTCGGGAGAGAGGACGAAGGAGCTGCTCATCGAGTATCCAGGGTCATTTGCCCATTGTCCACGTTCACGGCGAGCTGTCTTCTTCCTGCCAGCAACGCTGCATCTGGGTTGCCGAAAATTTGTGGCCTTCAGTCCTTGAGTCTGTCACACTGAGCAGTAGCATCCAGTAGCCGTGACCGTGAGAACTGTTACCTGTTGTTAGTTCTTGGAATTCCCTTCTTCGGCCTGTGTGCCATCATCAGATGGCTCATTGTCTTCATCACCCTCCTCGATGGCGGTGTAGATGTCATTCACCTCCATGAGCTCCATCTCCTGTTAATTCCGCCTCGCCCTTACGCGAGTTGAAGAGGGTGAACTTTGATGTCGGAAGCTTAATAGGCCCACGTCAAGGGCGTGGGAGGCGCACCCATGGAACTTGGCCCCTTTCTGAGGCCCCATCGCGCTGTCCAGGATTCGGAGGTCCTGGGTCCTGCGCGGCCTATGCGCACCGACCTGGGCGTGACCTCAACCACGGGATCTGTTGTGGCCAGCTCGGGCTCTGCTTGTTCTTCTTCCGGTGGGTTTGTGATCTGGGTGAGAGTCGGGAGGGGCGTGTCTTTGCTTTCCTTGAACGGCGTTGGCGTCAGCGTGATAGTCGCTGACTGTTCGCGCCGTCGCCATAGTCATTCGGAGCACCGTGAGGCATGTAGATCTATGTGCTGTGAGGAAGATCTGAAAGGGAGATCCTTCGAGTTACACAGGCCACACACCCAAGCCAAGCTGCTCGCATACCAACACGTCATTCCTGACATACACTGCCATCTCCACATGAAGCCGTCTAGCACAAATCTCTCGGGCCTGTGGCTCAGGCTCATGCCACCAGGCTCCAGGCTTAAAGGGGATCATCAGGCTCCTCGAACCCCGCTCAGTGTCATGCGCGGTGAGGTCGGGTTCAAGAAGGTGCGCATAGTCAGTCTCGACAACGTCGAAGTCGATGCTTTCATGTCAGAGCTAACACAGTATGGAGGCCTCATGCCAAATCTACACAATCCCGGGTATACACAAACCTTGAGTGATCCAAGCATCGCAGTGCTAGATGGGCCCGAACCTTCTCTCTGACATGACTGCAACCTTTGTCCACGCAATGGGAGAGACTTTGGCAAATGCTCTGCCACACTAGGGAATCGGCACAACGTAAAAAGCCAACTGCTTGACCGTTTGTCCTTTATTCCAAAGCTTTCAAAGCCCTGCTACAAGCTCTGCGTGGGGTTGCCATCGTACCACCTCAGGAGGTTAGGAGTTGCCTCAGCGAGACTTGGAGTCTGACGTAAGGTGCATTGACTAGGCTGTTCCAAACCAACCTTGAAACTGATGCTTTGGGAACCTATGCCCGGGGTCGGCCAAAGTGACCGGGGCTAGGCCACTCTAAGGCTGAGGATACATGTGCGAGACACAGGCTTTCTTAGATCACACAAAAAAACTAGTGCGGTGTGATTTTCTGGCATGTGAACATGCAAAGATGATCACTGCAAAATGATATGTGTAAACATTTTGGATGGGTGGCCTTTTATTTTTGGCTGCCTGGACTTGTCATGTTGGCAAGCAAAACATAAACCATTGAACAATGGGAAAGGTATGCCACATCCTTTTTGGAAGCACGCCACTTGAGTTCTTGCTGTCGCTTTTTAATGCGCTATTGACCAATTCTTGAAGTAATGCAATTCAGAAATGATTGGTCTTGGACTTTTGGCAACACAATTAATGATGTTCGAGTGTGAAACCTGAAGAGTTTGAAGCCACTAAACTAGTGGCCCTGACTTGCCAGGAGGTGCTCAAACATGTTTTTGGACTTCAAACAACATATGACTAGGTGAAAAAAAAAAGTTCCCTTGGGGGACTGTGATATGTGACAAGAAACAACACCACACGATGATACAATGGAGCGGCTCTAAAACACAAGTTCTGAAGAAAGGACCTTTGTCATTTTGACAACCTTGGGTCGGGATGAGAGCACATGGCGGCCCCTACAACCACGCTGACCTCTGCGTTGCGCCGTGTTGTGCACACTGCGCGCTTGCACTTGCACTCTGGCGATGATTCCTATGTGTTGCTTGCATCTAAAGAGCTGACTCTCCTGTTGGTATCTGAACACATTTTCGCTTTCATCATATTCATATATTGTTTTATTAGATTCTTTGAGTCCTTGATTTCAATAAATATTTAAGTAGCGATTCTCAATCAAGAACACCCTCCACAGAGCAATGACTTGACCACCTTTTTTGGTCTGAATAATCCAGGATAGTGACGCTGGAGAAGTCCATTGCAGTGAAACTGGGAAAAGCCTTGGCTGACCACAAATATATTATTTGGGCAACTTGGAAACAATTTCTTTCTTTTGGGGGGAACGCTACCTATCACAAATGATGTTTGGTTGGGCTGCCCTCAACTAATTTACAACTCTAGTGCTTATGCTTACGGTCTGACCTCAGGTACAGTCATCCAATGGCCAAGCCGCTGCGTGGTACGATATAGCGAGCCTACCAACCATGTTTTCAGATTGTGGGGCATCAAATGCAACTTTGTCTTCCCATATCCTGACCACTTGGCCTTCAATTGTAGATGCTGAAATTGGAAGAAGAGTTTCTAAGAAACGGCCTTTCGACCATGCAACGGCTTCTGATTTACACTCACAGTCGCTGCCAATTGGCACTGACTCTCAACTAAGCCAAGATCATCAGGATGCTCACTCTTCGCAGTCTCTTCTTGGTGGACCTGGCTCAATGCAAGGTTCATCGTCAAGCGCTATGTCAACAACGCCAACACCTTCAATCACTGACAGTCATGACACGCAGCTAGTACTAGCTGAACGTCCTAGGTCAAATTTGTCAGCGAATTTGGTGTGGGGCGACTCTGCAGCAGGACGTGGACATGGTACACATTATGCTGATACACGTGCTTTGGTTTTGCATCAAGATGCTACCATATCGGGTCCAAATGATGCAGAACAACGTCGGTTGTTGGAAGCCATGCCTCACTCAGATCTGGTTTCATATTCGATGCGGCAGGCTATGACTATATCCCAACAAGCAAACCAACTGGAACAGTTGAAACATGAGAGGAGAATGGACAGGCAGCGAATTCGCCGGTTGACTCAACGGGTTGATGTGATAAAAGAGAAGTTAGAAGATGCTAAAAACCCGGATGTTGATGATTTAGCTGTGCACCGTGGAAGTGGGTCCAAAATCACGTGGAGGGGACAGATTTCATTGGGCTTGCGCAAAGCTATCTCAATCACTTCAGCATCATCCTTTCCACAGGCTAGCTTGGTTAGCGTGAGCAAGCAAACAGTGTTGAGAAGCGAGGTCTTGACTGCGTCTTATTTGATTACCAGAGCACGTTTTTTTCACAAGGTTGTCTACTTGCTGTTGAAGCAACTTGCGACTACACAGCATCAGCAGCAGCAGCAGCAGCAAGAACAATCTTTGCAAGCTCCTCCAAGCGCAGAACCTGATTCGAATTCCATCATTTGTTTGGCAGACGCTGCTGGCAACCAACCAGGTCGATGTTTGACGCACGATGATTCCATTTGCAAGGACTTGGGGCTACCGCTGTTGGGCTCACACTTTGCAAGCCGCAGCCCGATGACGTCCACTGGTGGTCGAGAGCTTGGCAACCCCTTCTCCATAGGATGCACATTTTGGAGTGGGGATGCAACAAACTCATCGATATGGAAAAGACAAAAGCTTCAAGGTTTGCTGGCTTCGTCGCATGTGATGACTGACTGGAACGCTCTACAGAAGGAGGACTACACAGCGGCGTTTGCTGACTTCAAAGCTATGTGCTGTGGACAGTTTCAAAAACATTGTGATATGAAAATGCAGTGTTAATGATAGTCACCAGTCAAGTCAGTATATCACATGACATTGCGACGATGTGGAACCCCTATTTTGAGCGTTTTTGCAGAATCAATAGTAATCATTATTTAATGTATCATCATCGTAACCATCGCAGTCATCTATGGACATGAAACCAGACCCGAGAGTAGAGCTTGGTATTGGTATTGGTTGTCGACCAAGTGACCAACAAGGTCTGACCTACAAGTTTGTGCACATGGAACTGGCCCTGGCAACATGGGCATCATTCTCAAACAGTTTTGCCGTCTGGGCATAAAGTCTTGGGACGAGCTGTCCTCAGCAAAGAAGAACCTCATGCTATCATCAATCGTCAGATATGTTTACTATGTTTTTTTGTTATGTTTATTTATTTTTCTGGTGACAATTTAAGAGGTGAAAATGCATGAGGAGTCATGAGGAGGCACGAGGTTAGGCTTGGTGGTTCATGATCTCAACTTATCAACTTAGGAAGGGCGACTTGCCTCAGCCTTACATCCACATTTTTATGAACACATCCGACAACGGCCCAGACCAGCATGCAGTCCGCAATGGTATCCACACGATGTTCTCAACCCGAGAGGATCTGTCATTTGCGTTGTTCTTTGCACCCTTGTGCCTCAAGCATCAGTTTCATTTGATTTCTCAGGGTCAGCTGAAGTTTATTGATGAGATTGTGGGAGGGAAGTTGGATTATCCAAACCGATGTCCATGGAAATACTATACTTCCGTGGCAACCCTATCGCACACTTGGAGGGGTCACCTATGCAAGTTGCGTGACACATGGATACAGCAGCATGCAAAGGATCCTGGCTTGGCTGATATGCGAGCAACTTTCAAAGTGCCACCACTGGCGATTAGTGGCAGATGGGCCAGCATCGACAGTGACTGTGGCGCATGGCGTATTGTTTTTGTTTTATTGATTCCAAGCCATGCATAGCCAGTGGCATAGCGTAGCAATGCATAGCCCTAGTGTAATGTTTTATGTATTGTAGGTTTAGGTTGCGTTGGATTATGTCATTGTCTCACGTTGGTTGGACCATCTAGAATTATCGCATCAGCACAGGTGCTGAATTGTTCTACCTGGAGACTGGCGCAGATAATGTGAGGCAGCTCTTCAAAGCAGTGTTTGACAAACATTGTGACAATCCGGAGGCAGTCAACGCAGTTGAGGACCAGAAAGATGCACTGGACGAGCTGGCGCTTGATGAGGCCAGAACATACAAACAAAAGATTTCCAAGTACATCCGACGTTCTCTGATCAGCGTGGATGATCAACGTTTCTGGTTTTGCATGCACATGGCGCACAAGACGAGGGGACCACTTATGCACTTCTATCGCATTTTGTGCGCAAAGCGTAGCAGAGCACGCATGCTTGTGGTGGAGTTGGTGGCTTACAGGATTCAGACCATCGAGCGTGAGTTTGGAGGATTGGTGATATCATTTCACAGTTGGGTGAGGGCATCACTTGACTTTGCTGCCACCATCGGGTCAAGCGATGACCATAATGTTTTGGTCTGCCAAGAGCCTACTGGCACTGGGTCATTGCTGTTGGATCTAGCATCAGCCTCACTGCTTCACAATGCTGCAGCTTTCAACCGGAGGGTTGTTCGAGTTTTTTCTCGGCGCCTAGCTTGATTCAGGCCACAGTGTGTTTTCAATCATATAGTATAGTGTCACCACCCCCATCACACCAATGCGTTTGATGAGACAAAAACGCATCAGAATTTTAGACAAGATCAAGATAACACTAAGCACATTTGATTTGACATACTTTTGATGCTTGTATTGTTCCAGTGGCTCTTGACGATACCAACAAACTACACCTTTGTTTGACATGTGACGCCGGCTTGCCAGCCTAGCCAAGGTGGCCGTGGAAAATGTTCAAGCTTTTGCAGGGCAACTTGAAGGAGCCCACACAAATCCGCCGACAGATTGCGACTGAGCTGCTCTCTTTGCCAGATAGCAAACTTGAACATAACACGATGAAAGTCAAGCATCTATGCCAAGCGGAGTTGAGACATGTCAGCAAAAGTGGAACAATGCCGCAAGGTTCGCTTCTCCATGCAATTCTTTCAATCACGGCGCTGCATTTGGAATTGGATAGTGGTGAGTTGGAAAGTTTGAACAGCATGATCAAGTCCAGCATGGCTCTTGCCAACAACAGCAACATGAGTTTAGAGCTTTTGAGTGCAAGAGTTAACTCCCGCAAATCAATGACACTGGCTAGTTTGGGCCAAACAAAGCTTGCATCTTTGAAGCCACTGGCATCAGCACTTGCCCGTGCATCAGTCTTGTATCAGGGTTTTGAACAAGACGCCCTTGAGGATGTCGATCGCTGGGCTCCTGCTGCACCTGTGGCATTTGAATCACACAAGCCAGCTTCGTTTGATCCCAGCTTGGGCTTAACTGAGTCACATCGGTGGGCAGTCAAGTACAACAGACTTTTCATGAAAGCAACTCAGCATCACCACAAGAAAGACCCAGCATCTGTGGTGTTTGGTTTGCTCTTGCGCTTTCACACTCATGAGTCACTTTATTTGGTTGCAGAGTTGACTGGGCACACATGTCAGACAATACAGCTACAACCAGTGAACGTTGTTGGTTGGGAAGCGACTGCAGGCTCCAACTCGTGCAATATTGTTTGGGAAGTCCCCGACTTTTTGAACTTTGAGCCATCTTTGTGTGTCATTGCGGGTGCGCATGAATATGTGCTGAGCAAAGGTACTGTTGAACTCTACCTGGTGCCACTACGAGTTCGTGGGTGTGCACTGTCACCGCGACTGCGCTACACAAGGGGCTCTGACATATTTGTTGTGGAGCTACGCATTCGCAAGGAGTACAAGAAACGTTCTGTCAAAACTGACTCTCGCCCTCTTGAAGATGCAGGCAGTGGAAGCCACTTGACACGAACTTTTTGTCATCGTTAGACAGGGTTTCGTTGTCAGTGAATGCACACTGGCATATTCTGCTTTGTATCAGTCCCAAGGTCCACGGTAATTTTCTCAGTTTGTCTTAGTTTGTCTAGTTCCTTTATTTGCATTGTTTCTACAATGTTTAATGTTCAACTGTTCAACATGTTTCACAAATTTGCAGACTTGTCAGGTGATGGTGATGGTGATGGTCCTGACAACATCGCCATCGATGCCGACGCTGAAGAGAACGCAGAGGATGAGCGGATGCTAGAACAAATAGAGCGGGAGCTGTGTGGTGAGTTTGCAGACCCTGACATCTCAATGTTGGAACAAGAGCTGCAACCAGAACCAAACGAACAAGAAGATTTAGCTGATCTGGACCGACTGCATCGTGTCTTTGTGGAAATCGCTTCTGAGAAACAACACAAAGCTGCATTCTGTGAAGAGGGCGCGGCTAACAGTGATGATGTGGATTTGGAGAAAGATATTGGTGAAGCGCTACTGGAACACTACTTGTCCAGCACACCACAAAGCAGTTCTGCCAGTCCTGCTGAGGCCTCCAAAGCAAAACATGTGACAATGTTGGACCCTTCTTCCATCGATGACTCCTTGATTGCCTGGAACACATCAATGGAACAATTTTTTGCTTCAATGCAGTCCATCGCTGACCAGTTGAAAGCCTTCGATGTCAGCGCTGTTGATGCATGCTTAGGTCATGATCTGAGCCTTCTGATGACGGAGAATGATGCAGTCTATGTGTCATGGTTGCAGCCATACAAGAACCTTGATGGCCGTACTGTTCAACTGGATGATGATGGTGGCATCATCTACCCTTCACATTTCAGACCAAAGCAGAACTTTGGTGGGTCTGTCATTGTGGCGCCTTCTTGTGGAGTTCGTGTGAAGAAGAAAGAACGACAAATCATGCCCACTGAGTTCCAACGCCTTCGACAAAGCTGTTTAGCAGCTCTCCAAGTTGTAGTGGACGACGCTGACTTCTTTTTCGATGATGATGGAGCTGGCAGAAATTGCATTGCCTGCCATCAGTCCTCCTCATCTTCATCATCATCTTATGATGCGCCACCGCAGAGATGTTCAGTGTGCTTGAAACTTTGGCACAAACACTGCTCCAAACAAGTGGCACTTCGGCTGGCCAACTTTGCTGAGTTGCACAAGGTTCCTACTTTCGCCGAACATAGTCTGGAACCAGGGGATTTGCCTTTCTTCTTGCTGTCGGCGCCTTATTTGATTGTTAGTCTTTCTTGACTCCACTGAAGTGTTGCCGAGCCATCTTTTGGAGGAAGCAATGACGCGTAGTCACGGTATGTTGGCTTGCGGAGATGTCAAACCACATAACACAATAATATAACCACTGGATCAACCACGACACAGACACATCTGTTGACTTTGGTTCATATGATCATCTGGCTCACTTACGGGTTATGGTGGCCATGAAACCAACTTAAGTGACTTAAGTGAA
The DNA here is from genome assembly GCA_964035705.1 of Porites rus. NCBI lineage: Eukaryota > Metazoa > Cnidaria > Anthozoa > Scleractinia > Poritidae > Porites > Porites rus. Next base: position 51,563 of record CAXIVM010002719.1, on the reverse strand, counting down.
TGAATGAAAGTATGGACGGACGGACTATGGAAGGAAGGATCAATGAAGGGATGATTGAATGAATGAATGAATGAATGAATGAATGGATGGATGGATGGATGGATGGATGGATGGATAATGGATGGGCTGGATGAGGATGGGGTGAACAATGGACTAGTGACTAGTGAAAGTTTATCACTATCAAACTGTATCAAACTGTATCGCTCATGATTCATGATTCGTAACGTGGTTGCTTTGAGGCGGTGTCCGGACGATCAGTCAGATGTATTCCGGACAATGTTTCCTGCACAGAATGACGTCGCCTACAAGCACATTCGACGGGCATTGGCGTCTGATATGTTCACACAGCAACGTGGCATTATGGTAAATTATGGTAGACTGGGCTGATATCTGTGCTGTATTTGGCTTGACAAGTAGCGGAAGCCTAGCCTAGCAAAGTGCTGTGTTGACGGTCGTTTGATTTCTATGAGCCTATGAGTCGCAATTGGGTATCTTTGTAATCATCTTCAGGTAGTTTTGAAAGAACTGCTGAGACAGTCTGGCCAATCTGGCCGCCAATCTTTTGTCTATTGCCTAGGACTAGGACAGGCCCTATTGCAACTTTCAACTTACTGTAAAGACTTTTCAACAACGTGGTTTCCTGCAGGCAGGAAATCGTGGAGCGGCTATGTGGGTCTCTGGACGTTGTTTGTCACGTGTGTTCTCAGCATCTAAGCCAAGGCTGGATCACAAAGTGGACAGTGCACTAGTTGTATGTCAGTTGTATACCAACTTATGTTAACTAGTTGTGTTCACGGCACATTCAGACATAAAGAACACACTGTTTTGTGACTCTTTGTGGTGACAAGATGGCGCAACATCTGTGCACAATTAATAAAGGTTATGTTGTAATAGTTGTGTCACATGTGTCAGAGTTCAATATCAAATCAGCCACAGTCACAGTCACACCCAACAAGTAAATACACCATACATGACAAGGACAAATGTTGTCAGTCAGTGATATGACAAATGTAAATTAGGCTGACTGCACAAATCTGACTGTTTGCAAAACTCTTGGCAAACGCAATCAACACAGGTGTGCGATCGTTGTGACCACGGTGGCAGACCTTCTCACAATGCGGAGGCAATGGCGCAGGCTGCCTTGCGGCGGTAGGCGGTTCACTGGGCTGGTGAATTGCAATCAAGTAGGGAAAGTTAAGTTATAGTTATAGCGTTGTTGAGTTATGAAAGTATCACTATGTTTTTGGGTATCACCTTCAGTTGACATAGGGCCTATGGTTTGAAATTGACACGCTGCATGAACACACACAAAGATTGACTGAATATATCAATTCAAACACATATTTCTAAGCTATGTTTGACATCAAGACCAAGAGCTAGCATACTATATATATCGTAAGAGAGAGTGAGAGAGCTATACAGGATGCAGTGGAGATGCAACGCAAACCATCAGGCCAGCCACAGCCTCATTGGCCGACGCAACAGTATCAAGCCAGGCCCTGAGCCAGACAAAGAAGGGTCGGTCAATAGGCGAGTCAATAGAAGAAATACTTAGATCAACAAATATATATATATATAGTAATCAGTAGTAGCAGAAATAACCATAGGCCATAGGCGCTGTAGCCATCGCCATAGCTGCATAGCTGAGTTTGAAGAACTGTACAGTTATCAAATCAAAAACTCATTTAATAAGTAAAGATCGTCTCATCTCCGAAGCAATGTGTCAATTTTCAACGGTTTGGTTCTTCAATGTCAGTTGTCTTCACTTTGTCATGTTTCTTCTTACATCAAGCATTTTTGGTTCGAGTCTATTTCTGTAAATCTTTGTCTAGACTCGATATGCCAGAGCCAGAGCAAGCATCATATCCCAGCAGCGGCAGCGGCCATGCCTCTACTGCTGAATCCACTGAAGATGCTCCCGAACAAAAACGACGTAGGGTCGATGAGCATGATGGGAGTGGTGGCCTTGGTAACGGAAACGATGCACCTGAGATTCAGTTTGAGTCGGTACACGAATCATCTGAGTCTGAATCTCAGTTGGAACATGACTCTGATGGCTCAGATGGCACTCCTGGTGATGATATCAGTGGTCGTCGTGGTCGTGGTGATGGTTTGAATAGTCCACTGACAATGGATGATGGTGTTGACAGTGAACCCACTGGCACTGATACTACATCTCCTTCGCGATCGAGATTCCCTAGCATCACTTGGAGTACTTCACTTGCAGATATACAGAGAATAGTGTTTGAGGAAACCAACAGATCAAGTGTAGTGACCCATCAAGGCAGACTCAGATTCCAACGACAAGGACGCAGTCGTCGAGAGCCTCGAACCCCGATCTCAGCACCTACCCCACCACCATCACCACCGTCAGCCTCACAACTACCGCCTTCACAGTTGCATGCTGAAGAACATGGTTGGTGGGATTCGGGAGACAATCAACATGACCATTACCATTACCATGGAAACCATGGATGGAATGGGTGGACTTTGGGAACGTCACATAGGTCATGGCAATCATGGGAGTCATCCAATGATTGGCACGGATGGTGGAACACTTGGAGATCATCATCATCATGGAATGACACGCGGGACGCATGGGATGTGACTTGGAACTCATCAGATGGGCGACCTTGGCGCCAGTGGCACCATGAAGAGTCAATGAATGTGGTTCCACATACACCCGAAGAATTGCTTCGCGCTGATTCTCCACAACCCTTCACACCGCTGGGTACACCGCCGGGACCGCCGCCTGATTCCGATGTAGGAGTAGAAGCCACACTTCTTGAGCCTAAGCGTCAGAATCGTGGTAGTAGACTTTGCACCATCCAATGACAAAGATGATGCACATATGCTTGCGCATTGAATCGGTGCTAGCTGCCAGAAAGGATTCATTCATCTAGCTAAGCATGACTGTAGACTTGCTGACAATATCAAATGTTCTTTGTTGAATCTATGTGACAATCTTTGTCTGTTACATTCTGTTCATACATGAGACAACTCATTGAACCTTAGGTTGTATGTAAAACAAAAGCTAATCTGGCAGCCACACCTTTTACTTGTTGGAATCTGTCCCATACACATGGGATTATGGCACTGCAAAGCAAGGTCACACCAAGCGCAAAAGGCGGCGAACGCGATAGTGATACATATTTAGTAGAAAGAGTATAGATAATACACAAAGATTGAAATTCAAAGGTTAATGTTTGGATTTTGATGTGTAGCGTTATGATATCAATGTTGTTCTTGCTGTATACCGCTATATTGTGCCAATTGTTTTCATATATGACATAGCCGGCCAACGGCTTAGGCTGAGCGCCTGGTAGTGTGCAGCTGGAGCCGGAGCCCCCAGGAGAGTTGGCCTGGCAGTGCATTCATGTGTCAAGAGCGGATCAGTACATTGGTAAGACAATATATGAGTAGAAAATATATAATGGTTACATACTGCATACAGTACATCTTCAAATGTTCCTTGCACACCGTTCCGACAGCCATTTGCGCTGGGATGTGGCGCACAGGCGCACACAGAAAGTTGAGTACAAATATATTTCATTAATATCAGGTAGTAAACTAAACTGTTGACGATGAAGGTAAACTGTCAGAAACAACAAACAAATAACACCACGATAATATGTTATTTAAAATATGTCAAGGCAATAGTTTAAGTATTTTAGAATTGACAAGCCCGATAAACATATGCACAGGCACGGTGAACCTAGCCCTGGTGGACCTAGGCCTAGCTCCGGTGGACCTAGCCTAGCTCCGGTGGACCTAGCCCCAGTGGAGCTAGGCCTGACCTAGCTTCAGTGGACCTAGGCCTGGTGGACCTAGCCCCAGTGGACCTAGGCCTAGCCTCAGTGAACCTAGGTCTAGTGAGCCTAGCCCCACTGGACCTAGGCCTAGCCCCCCTGAACCTAGGTCTAGTGGACCTAGCCTCAGTGGACCTAGGCCTAGGCTCAGTGGACCTAGCCCCAGGGGACCTAGGCCTAGCTCCGGTGGACCTAGCCCCAGTGAACCTAGGCCTGACCTAGCTCCAGTGGACCTAGGTCTAGTGGACCTAGCCCCAGTGGACCTAGGCCTAGCCCCAGTGAACCTAGGTCTAGTGAACCTAGCCCCAGTGGACCTAGGCCTAGCCCCGGTGAACCTAGGTCTAGTGAACCTAGCCCCAGTGGACCTAGGCCTAGGCCTCATGGACCTAGCCCCAGTGGACCTAGGCCTAGCTCCGGTGGACCTAGCCCCAGTGGACCTAGGTCTGGTGGACCTAGCCCCAGTGAACCTAGGCCTGACCTAGGTCTGGTGGACCTAGCCCCAGCGGACCTAGGCCTAGGCCTAGTGGACCTAGCCTCAGGGGACCTAGGCCTAGCCCCGGCGAACCTAGGTCTAGTGGACCTAGCCTCAGTGGACCTAGGCCTAGGCCTGGGGGACCTAGGCCTAGCTCTGGTGGACCTAGCCCCAGTGGACCTAGGTCTAGTGCACCTAGCCCCAGTGAACCTAGGTCTAGCCCCGGTGGACCTAGCCTCAGCGGACCTAGGTCTGATGGACCTAGGCCCGGCCCCTATGAACCTAGGCCTAGGCCGGTGGACCTAGCCCAGTGAGCCTAGGCCGGGTAGGTGTGGTGAACCTAGCCCCACTTGATCAGGTGAGATGACCAGTCGACCTGGCCCTGGGCGGTATCAGTTGGCTTAGGTGAACATAGGTAGTTTTAGAATTATCTATACCTAAAGGATAACAATCAATAATATTTATGTAACACACATATGATATGAATATCAATGGTTCATATGAATTTTACAAGAAAAATAGAAATATATAAATAAATATATGATGTATGTGTTCAATGTTGACCGCTGCTTTTTGAACAACATATATATCATCACGCGCGCAATGGCTGCTTGCATGGTTGACAGAGACTTGAAAGATCATGTGGTGTTTCTGACGGCGGAGCATGATGAGCTTCCTCAGTCCACCACAGGGATAACAGTTGTGCTTTACAGGACCTGTTTTGGTTGCATTATGTGTATCAATGCATGTGCTTGTGGAGTGCTTGTGGAAAACATACACATAAATTTGTATGGTTAATTGTTGGTTTTATTTTGCGAGGACCCTCAAACCTCCATTGGCATATGATGGTGCACCAGTCCTTGTCATCAAAAAGGACAAACCCTATGCTGCAGTTGGATATGCTTCTTCTCATACGCTTCTAGTGCTTCATGATGGGAAAAGCGATCAGTTCAACCTGGCTCCTCCAATTGTTAAGAAACAGTTCAAGAATGTATCAGCCATTCGCGACTTTGTTGGAGCAGAGGTGTCTTCCAAGGTCTTCGCTTTGGTTTTGGAAGACTACAAATCCAAGGGACAATATCGCTTTGAACTAAGTTCAGTGAGGATGCGTCTTGGCTACGGGCGAGCCAACTTGAAATGTGTTTCATCGCAAGGCACTTCAGCATCTGATGTTATGCGTTTCTTTGGTATACCGCAGAGCTCTCAAGCTACTGTTGGTCTAGAGCCAACAGAGGCATATGAAGAATGTGAAGAACCACCAGAACCGTCTCAATCTATTGAGTCATCTCACCCCAATGGCTCTGGATCTGCAGGCGAAAACGATGGTCCTGATCATGCTGAACCACCGGAATTGAACACAGCTTTGGAAGCCCCAGAAGCCTCTGGAGTTGGGGAAACCAATGGCAACGAAGCTGTTGTTGTTGCTACTGTGGCTGTTGAAACTGTTGAGTCTGGTGGGCATGTTGTTGAGGGTGTTGCATCCGCTGAGCAGCCAACATCAGTTGATGTTTCAACTACACCACAACCAATAGCAGAACATGAGCCATTGTTGTTGTCTTCACCAACACCATCGCCACCACAGGATTCTTTAGTATCCGTGACAGTACAAATTCCGGAAGACCAACACGTTGATTGCACAGGGGGGTTGGAACAACATCAAGATGATGTTCAAGACGTGCCAGAGATTACACATGCACATGCAATGGACTCAACTGTTTCTCGGTGCATCAACCAAACAGTTTACTTAACATCGCATCTATTACGTTTGGGTCCAGTTTGATAATCAACCGTTCTTTGTTTCTCTTGTGTCTCTTGTGTGTAAGTTTGTGGTTGGTCCCCGGTCATGTGGCCACACAGTCCTACGGTGCTTCGCGACGCCTGAGGAAGTTCAAGCTCCGAATGCCGCTGACAGCGGAGAAGGAGGAGTGAACGTGGACAATGTGCCTCCTGACATGTGTAGCACTCAAGGCGATCAAGGTCTTCGCACTGTTGTCACTTCTTTTGAAGAAGCCAACAGACACTTTGAGAACATATTACACTATTTATATATAAGGCAACGGTCTGAAGGTTGTTTTTGTTGATATTTATTATTGTTGTGAAGTGACGTGGTGGCTCTGAAACAACATGTCAACCAATCAGACATATCTCATCTCAGGATGGCCATCAGACTTTGTTGAGATGTACTTGAACTTGCCACCAGAGTTTCATGATGACGACCATGAAGTTCATGAAGGAACAGTAGACTCACAATCTCTTCTTGAAGATTCTCTTCTTCCACTGAAGGCTCTATTTGACAGGATGCAGGTAGCTACTTATTCAACTGCTTTCTCAGGTGTGGACACACCAGGAACTGCATTTGCTCAGCTCAGGGCAGCGTTGGGAGAGTTTCTAGTCGACCGCGGCGTGGTTGATAGCGTCAATCACCCACAACACCTTCATGGCATAGTGTCTGGATTGATGTTTGAACTAATTTGCTTTTGTTTGTGTTCATGTCTGACTATGTTATGTTATGTAGAGATAGACTTAGACCGACCTAGACCTAGACGTACTAGACATAGACTTTCCTTCAACACTGTCCAAGGAATGGAATAGCCACAGTCGGTTCGAATGTGAACATCACCCACATCCTCCAAACTGCATGTTTGGTGACATTGCAGACTTCTTTACTCCAGCAGTGAAAGCTATACTACCTCATCTCCACACGAGCAACCTCCTAGAGACAAAGCTGATGCCACTAGTGATGGGCGGACATGCAGTACAAACGACGCTTAGCTCTTAACTTGTTTTTTTACCAAGAATAAAATATAACTATGTTTATGATTGTCATTTCCCTTAGGCCTTGCACCCTTGAGCCCTTTCTCCACGTTTAAACCATCACTCAGCATGGCATGCGTGATCTGAGGAGCGCTTACTGCCACGTGCACAAACGAGTCTGCTCCATCGACAATCAGTGCGCCTTCTTGCACTGTGCCGGAACCCCATGCACAGCGTGGAGTCCTGCGGGGTTACAAGATGGGGAAACAGCCTTGTCACATGCCCATTTTCTTGGTTGGGCTGGGCTTCGAAAGAGGATTCAAGAACCTGTAATACTTCAAGAGTGTACTGACAAATTTCCCAGACAAGTTTTTGATCAAGTTCTACCAGAGTACAACTGGCAGTGCATAGTGATAGATCCACAACAATTTGGTTGGCCGGTGAGACGTCACCGACAATGGTGTGTGTGCCTGGGCAATTCCATAATTTTTGTTTGTGTCTGTGTCCAAGGTCAAAGGTTCAAAAAGGGCTTAGGGTCAGATTGATTTAAATATATTTTCGTTTTATTCATGACTCCTGACGTGACTATTGACATAACTGACACGTAGCAAGACCAACACCGTAATAACACCTTGAGGGGCCGACACAAGAGCAAGACCATGGGCTTTCGCTCCGCTTTGGACAGCTTCCTGACGTATTTCTTCCGGTCATGTGGCGCTAACATTGATTGGAGCATATTCTTTTGGGAGTCAGTTGTCTTAATTGAAGAAGTGTTTGCAAATTTGTTTACATGCATGTTCATTGATGGAGTCCATAGCCAGGGCACTATAGTCTATAGCCACTTCCAAAACAATATCTTTAACAAATTAACAGTTTTTTTAATGTTTACAAGCTTACAAGAACAAGATCTGTGTGTCCTGTGTCAGCAAGTCCTATCCCATGATCCCACTTCCACCACGACCATCACCTATCCGAGCGTCCTCAGCCCGGCCAAGGACAAATCCGATCGAGCTCAACACAGAGCTGATGTGGGCCTCGCATCGGCCGGGAAGCTTGTGGAAAGAAGAATCTGGCGATCCTGATTCCTCCATACCAGATGCGTTTGAGAAGTGCTTGAGCAAGTGGGAACAAGACGCATATGCTGAGTACATCAGGTCCTATCCCAATGCAGTATATTCCATGAACCAGAACCCAACTTGTCGTGCTACCCTTGCTCGGGGCCAGGCTGGCAGTAGGGTCTTGATTCCTTTTCTGTAAAGTTTGTAAAAGATTCTGACAGACTGAAAGACTTGCATTTGTATTGACAAAAGGGTTGTTCAAGAAACAGT
>CAXIVM010002719.1:0-43000 GCA_964035705.1 Porites rus | reverse complement strand
GAAGATTTGAAGTTTTGATGTTTTCTTTAAACTTTATGGCCTCGCTGAACTTGATGGACCTCCACTTCCTTTTCAGGTTTCATTACCTGTACCCTTAGGAATTGGAACCCTAGGCCGGCGTGTGGCACCGCTTTCAGTTCAGTACACCCTATCCTAAGTGTGTTTGGCCTCGTGCCAACCCGGGATGAGCCCGCAGAGTGCCTCCCGTGGACCCGTTGAACGGGGGTACGTCGAACGTATCCACTGCCCGGATACAGAGCAGCTCGCAGCGAGCGTAGGTGGCCTAGGCCGTACGTACGATGATTTTTGCCTCATCTTTGGAATTCCACGTTGGCTCATGCCTATACGTGACCGCAGCGGTCAGAGGTGGCAGCCCTCGGGCCAGCCGTACGTGGTCGCAGCGACCGAAGTTTGTTCAAGGTTCATTGGAACCTGTCGTGAACTTAGGCGCACACACAGCACGTACATGTTTAACGAGGCTTGCCTAGGTTCTTTAATGAGGTTTGGGTTCATCGGTTTCCGTCCCCTCCATTTGTTTCCCTTTTCATCCTTTCCCCTTCGCACACCTCTTTTCCTCTTTCTTTTCATGTCTTCCCTTGCTTCATGTCCTTTCATCTCACTCCTTTCGTTCTTTTGCGCGTACAACGGTCCGAGCCTTAGTGTGTACGCGCACATCTACGACCAACTCAGGTTTCAGGTCGCCCAGGTTTCGACAATGGGGGTTCATCGGTTGTCCCCGTGCATTTGGTTTCTCTTTCATCGCAACCACACACACTTTTGTCCCGTCCTTTTGTCCTTTCTGCGCGCACATTTGCACATTGGCCCTAGCCTTAATTTTGCCTCCCCTCGGGGAGGCGTGTGTGTGTAACCCTTGGAATCATAGGGATCCTTTTGGATTTTCAGGTTGCTTTTCCAGTTTATGTCATAGCAGGGGAGCGGTGGGCATTCTTGAAGTCACCGCTCAACGAAGACACTTCAAGTTTGCTGTGATATGCAATCTGGACGCAGATTGCACGTACCTGCATTTTCCTTTTCCGAATGGTAAAAGGCTAAGCCAAGAACCTCGAAGATTTGAAGTTTTGATGTTTTCTTTAGACTTTATGGCCTCGCTGAACTTGATGGACCTCCACTTCCTTTTCAGGTTTCATTACCTGTACCCTTAGGAATTGGAACCCTAGGCCGGCGTGTGGCACCGCTTTCAGTTCAGTACACCCTATCCTAAGTGTGTGGAACGGGCCGTTCTTGCCAAAAAGAGCCTTGATCAACCACTAATTAGATATGAAAGTCATGTACTTGAGAGGGGTGCCCCAATCACTTGCATGTTCCGACATGTTCTTTTGCAAACGGTGATGCTCAAAGTCGATTGTGAGGGCATCATCAAATGTGGAGTGTGCAGTGTGAGGGGCAGATACCATGTAATGAAGTTACTTGTAGTTAATTGTGCGAACTGGCAAACACTTCTTCAGCAATTGTCAGCGGCAGGACTGGATGTCCATCAATGTGAAGAGAATAAAGGCTGGCCAAACAGCCTTTCTTGTTCATGCTTGGGCATGGTGGTCCTGCTGCTGAGCTGCACTGGCCACTTGATCAGTTGCACAGTCAGCTACATTGTCCAAAAGCTACGTGCTGGAGTCTCGGGGTGTTCAATGGCTTGAAACACATGTTTTCACCCACTGACCGCTTCATGACTGCTTGCAGAGCCTCCACACAGCGCAAGGCGCCCGGAGAACGACACCGAACCGCCGGACGATTTGCATGAGCTGTCCAAAGAGACGGACTGCCAGTGGGTCGAGTGGGTGGATGAAGGACTTGGACCCAACTCACGCGGGAAAGACGTATTCAAAAAGGTTCGTGCAGCATCAAGAGCAAAACCAGTGTTTCTAATTCTAATTGTTTCCATGTCAATGTGTACCCACATGATCGCTTTGGGCCCCTGCTCAACAAGGAAGGAAACACCACACAGAGTTCCTGGGGTTGGCGTATGGGTTTACCTTAACCTGTTTCGCAGAGCAGCTTGCCTAACTTCTCTGCAGTAATGTCCCATGTGACCAAGCTGTGGACCTTCACGCGTGAACGTGTTTGTTTGGCCTTTAGATGCTACTGTAACTATAGATGTTAGTTTTGTGCCACAAACCTGGCATTTGCTTCCACCGCGCTTGGCACTTGGTTCGAACTCGCCCGAAACAGGGCCCTTGAGTCACCACATGAGGCCACGTCAAAAGAAGCGTTTGCGTTGCACGCTTTTCCCCCCCTCATGTCAACCCAGTGACTTCGAGCTACTCAAGTTCAAGATTGAGCTTCCTCCTGAGGTTAGTGGTTGGCTCATGTTGAGACGTGCCGCACTGACAAGAGAGCAACAAGTGATGGTGCAGACACATGTTGGGACAAAGTTGACATTGAGTACAGTCGAGCCTGCATTGTATTTGCTGTTTGGACAGGACCACCGTCATGCCCATGTCGCTCAACGCCGGATTCCGTTACAACAGGGACGATGGAAGAACCACCGACTTGTTCATGCAGTGACTGAGGAGTCAGAGGACGTTGAGGACTGGGATCAAGCCTATTATGAAGCTGAAGATGATACTGAGACCTGGCTTGAAGACGACTACAGTCCGAATGACACATACTGGCAGGACGATGAAGAGACAGCATTCTTTGATGCAGCAAGCACAGATGAAGCATCCCTGTTCGACACAGAAGAATTTGATGAAGTGTTTGCAGCATACACAGATGCAAAGAACCGCATGCAGCAGCTTCGACAGAGCAGGGGTTTCTATCCAGTTGTTGCAATGGTTGATCAGAGACAGATGCCAGTTGTTGGTTCTTCATCTTCATCTATGCCACCTTCTTCACCCTCATTTGGAGGAGGCAAGAAAGGAAAAGGAAAGAAAGGAAAGTCCGGAAAGTCTTCATCCTCTACCAGCGGAAAAGGCCCTACCGGCAAGGCTCGTGCAAAGGATGCCATGCAGTCCATGAATGAGACCCGGACGTGCTTGAGGTGTGGCAAAGTTGGTCATGTGGCCGCCAATTGTCACAGCAAGGCGACTTCACCAGCCAAGAAGAGGGTCTTAGAAGATGGAGATCCGTTGTTGGCCGGCATGGCATTGACAGTCGAGCCAGCAGATGACTCCGATGATGAGTTCAAGGAGGTCGAGGAGGCCTACGCCCAAGGAGAACAGCTGGTGAGAGCCGGCGGATGGTTGACAGAGAAGCCTGACATAGCGATCCAGGACCAAGGGGCCAGCAGTTTCCTTTTGGGCGCAGAGTACCTGTTGAGGTACGTTCGATGGCTGCAATTCAAAGGCTTCAACCTGGACCAGCTCGAGTTCAAAAGATGTGACAAGCTTTTCAGGTTTGGAGGTGATGCAGAAGGTTCAGCGAGGTGGATGGTGTCCCTTCCAGTGCTCATTGAGAATGTGCCCGGACGCATTCAAGCGTTCATCATCTTCGGAGCAACTCCCATGCTGCTTGGACGACCCATTTTGGAGCGTTTGCAGGCAGTTGTTGACTTTGGAGGAGGCCGCGTGAAGATCATGGGAGGTGCTTGGAAGGACATTGAGCGTGGCAAGCAGGGAAGCATGCTCCTTTCCCTGTGCAGTCATTTGTTAGATGCCTCACAGCTGGACAACCCGACTTTTGACCTGAGGAGTGAAGATGACCACGGACAGGTTGAGAGCTTTGACGACTTCCTGAAGGACATGAGAGCCGAAGGACGCTTTGAGGAGATGAAGACAGAGATCGAAGGCTTGGCGGAGGAGGCCGAGCATGCGACAAGGGTGGAAGGAGTTGAGAAAACCGTGGAAAGTCTTGAACGTCTTTTCACATGCTGCGAGATGCAGCTTCAAGATCTCAAGAAGAAGCAGAAGCAAATGATGAACGAGGCCCGGCCAGGAGCTCACAGGAAGAAGATTGTGTGGGAGATCTATGCCGGTCGGGGACGCTTCACGGAGTGTCAGAAGAGAGGTGCTGAGGTTCGAAGATTTGGCTTAGCAGATGGTTGGGACTTCACTAAGGCAGCGCACCGCAAGGCTTTGTTGAGGCTGCAGGAGGAGGAAGAGCCAGATGAAGTCTTCATGTCGCCCAAGTGTACATTGTGGTCCACGAGGCAGAACATCAACCTTCGAACGGAGGAAGACGTGCATGAGCTGCAAGAGAGGAGATGGTTGGACCACGAGATTCATTCTGTCGGAAGATCTACTTGGGACAGGCCAGAAATGGTCGACGTGGCCATATTGAGCATCCCGCTCATTCCAAGGCATGGAAGACTCCAGCTTTTCAGCTTCCTGGCATGCGCGTGACCTTCGATCAATGCGCATATGGTGCAGTCTCATGGACAGATGAAGGTGATTGGCTTCCTATCAAGAAGGCCACAACACTTCAGACAACAAAGCAAGCAATGGTGTGGTACATGTCACGCCGATGCAGTGGAGACCATGATCACCAAGCCTTAGAAAGAGGCCATCGTTGCAAGGCTGCAGAAGACTATCCAGAAATGCTGGCCAGATGCTTAGCCGAGGCCGCCATGGCTGATGAAGATCTGTCAGAACAGGTCTATGCAGTGGGCCAAGAAGAACAGCTCACAGGAGTTCTTCGGAAGCTGGGCACCAAGCACGGTGCTGAAGCCGTGCGAGTTGCGTATCGACTTCACCGCAACTTAGGTCACCCAAGGACTGAAGTCCTGCTTGAACTCTTGAAGAACAAGCCAGTTGATGAGAAGGTTCTGGCAGCCATTCGTGACCTTGAGTGCCCGTACTGCAACAGCTTTGCCATCAAGAAAGGTTCAGCACCAGCCCATCTTGATCGTGCACGTGAGTTCAATGTACACGTTCAGGCAGATGTCATGTGGTTGGACCTCAACTCTCTTGAGGACTATACCGACAAGAAGCACAAGGCTAAGAAGATTGGCATTCTGGTCATGATTGATGAGGCAACCCGCTACATGATGGCCAGGACAGTGAGTGATGAACAAGGTCTGACTCTTCAGAAGGCCTTGGAGAGAAGTTGGATTAGACTTCATGGACCACCAACCAGACTCTATGTGGACGAGCACCCAGCATTTGCCTCAGACAGCACTATGAGGTGGGCAGAAGAGCATGGCATTGACATGCGCATCAGTCCAGGCCAGTCACACACCCGGACCAGTTTGGTTGAACGACGACACCAGTTTTATGACATAAAGCTGCCTGCTATGTCTGAAAAACCTTAAAATAGTTATTTTAGGAAAATAATAGGAATAAAATAGGGAAAAAAAAGGAATTGAAAATAGGAAAAAAAGGACACAAAGAGGATGAGTCTCAAAAATAGGAAAAGAAAAGAGTTGGATTTAGAAATAGGAAAGGAAAAAAGGAAAAGAATGGCAGCACTCTAGGACAGGAACATAAAATGGACCTAGCCCCAGTGGACCCAGGTCTGGCGGACCTAGCCCCAGGGTACCTAGGCCTAGCCCCGGTGGACCTAGGTCTAACGCTAGCCCCAGTGGACCTAGGCCTAGCTGGCCTATTTTCCTATTTTTCCTAATTTTTTCCAATTTTTCCCATTTTGGGGGGGGTGCGAAAATCGTCCTATTTTTTCTATTTTCAATTCCTATTTTTCCTATTTTCCTAATTTTTCCTATTTTTAAATTAAAAATAGGGAAAATAGGAAAAATTAGGGAAAATAGGAAAAATTAGCAAAAATATGAAAAAATTAGGAAAAATAGGAAAAATACACACCCCCCAAAAAATAGGAAAAATAGGAAAAATTAGGAAAATTAGCCCTCCAGGTCTCGCGGACCTAGCCCCAGTGGACCTAGGTCTGGTGGACCTAGCCCCAGTGGCCGCTTCATTCACTTGTGTCTGACCATGTCTGACCATGCGTCTGATCGGAATGAGCCACCTGCCTTCCGGTAAATCTGAAATATTCGATCCTATTTGTTTCCAATTTCACGGTTGTTCTTGTTGTCAGCCCTATTTTATTCTATTTTTTGTTGTCAGCCCTATTTTATTCCTATTTTGGGGTCCTATTTTATTCCTTTTTATTCCTAAAAATAAATATTTTTGAACACTCCAGAGATAGCAATAGCTTTTTTTCATAACACCAGTTGTTGAGGAAGAGTCTCCAAGTCTTCATGAAAGAGCACGATCTCAAAGACCTTCCAGGCCTTCATGACGCTCTTTGCTGGATCGTACCGTCATTGAACGATCACACCTTCGTCAATGGGTTTACTCCCACGCAGCTAGCATTGGGCAGACAACCAAATCTTCCAGGTCTGTTGCTTGCACAGGAAACTACAATTGAAGTTTGAAGCTCAAGCAGCCTGTGCAAAGGCCGAGATCGATGTCAAGTTGAGGCGTGCCATGCTTCGAAAGTTCTCAGGACGAGATGAAGAGTTTCATCCAGGTGAACGATGTCTGTACTGGAGGGAGTCGCCGGACCGACAACACACCATCCAGTGGAGAGGGCCGGCCACGGTCTTAGCTGTCGAGAAGGATCCCGACAATGGCACGATCGTGACCTACTGGTTGGCCCGTGGAACGTCCTTCCTACGAGCAGGACGGCAACACGTCAGACGACTGCCAAAGGAGGAAGGGCTCAAGAATGCCGAGCAGAAGGTGAAGGAGTCGCTGGAAAACTTACGCCAGAGGCGAGTTGTCCGTGTCTTGGACCTCACCAAGGTCAACAAGCGGTCGCTGGATGAGATGGACCCGGAGGAGGACGATGAGGAGCTCTTGGATCCTGTGCTTAGGCATAGCAATGGACCAGCCAGCACCCCAACGACAGCTACCTCTCCACCGACAGATGTGACTCCAACCATGGCTATAGCACCACCGGTCCATGACCGTGCACCAGCACAGGACACGACGGCAGTCAGCCAGCTTGAGATTGACCGGACACACCACAACGCAGCACTATGGAGGCAGTTCCCAGGACACCAAGACCTTCCTGACCCAGGCAGTCTTCCACCAGTTCCCATGGATCATGACATACCGGAACAACCAACGGAGCCACCACCGCTTCCGCCAGTTCCGGAGGATGACGATTTGCTGTCACCAGTGCACATCCCACCATCACTGGCACCGACTGAGCCAGAACCGGATGTCGAAATCGATCCCTTGTTCCGCACTCCAAAGGCAGAAACATTTGAGCAGAAGAGAGCACGACTCAATGAGCAGGAGACACTATGGATGAAGAAACCGGCAGTACAGGACACAGCACCACAAAGCACGGCAAGGGGATCAGATGATCCTCTCCCCATGGGCGTGCCAGGTAACCACAGGCCACCAACACCAGACAGCGGCAGCACGAGACATCAGGACAAGAAGCCAAGAACTGAGGAACCAGGTGAGGAAGCCTTTCAAGTTGAGCTTCTTTTGGCAGTTGATGACAAGCACATCCGTGCAAGCCTCAGGGACCGACCACAGACTTTTGGGGCTATGAGGACGGCTTCTTGGTCCGGCATCATTGCTGGGCGCGTGAGAACACGTTCCATCTTTCGGAGGCACCACTTCCAGCTGACATTGATTCCTCAGAGCTCCAGGCAACTGAAGGACTGACGATGATTCAAGGTCAGCGTAAGATCTATGTGAATGCCTCAGAGTCCTACATGGTCGGAAGCCGCCCTTGGTTTGGTAAGACTTTGTTTCCCTTGAAGAAGGAGGCAGCAGCACAGCGAAGGATGCCCTACGCCGGCGACATGGTCAACAAGACAAAAGGAAAATGGACCCTACGGGGCAGAGGACACATCTGGGCAGCTGTGGGAGCTTCCCGCACGAGAAGGGCTCGAGATGATCTCCGTGAAGGCAAGATGTCACTAGAGGACAGGTTGGCATTTGTTCAAGGCAAGAAGTCAGAACTGTCCAGCATCTTTGAAAGTGGAGTATGGGAGATCGAAACCAACCCGGAGAAGATTGACCATGGAAGAGTGATGAGAGCTCGCTTCGTGCTCAAGTGGGTCACAGATGCATCAGGGAACCCAAAAAGCAAAGGCAAGACTGGTCCTTCAAGGTTTTTCAGACCCAGACCTTCTTCGAGGAGCATTAGAGACCAGTAGCCCTACATTGTCCCGAATCAGTCGACAGGTTCTTTTGGCCATCTCCGTCAATGAAGGCTGGAGCAAGTTCACTGCAGATGTCAGCGCGGCATTCCTTCAAGGAGACAAGCAGTCCCGTCTCCTTTGGTGTCGCATTCCAGCAGATGCTTGCCGCTTGATGGGTTGTCCACCAGGTACCCATATGAAACTGCTGAAGCCACTCTACGGACAAGCCGATGCTCCCAGGGCATGGTTTCAGGTTGCAAAGAGACGACTCTGCAGTGTCGGCTACACGGTTCATGCATTGGATCATTGTCTTTACAGACTCCACAATGCACAAGGCCGACTGGTTTCATTGATTGGGCTTCATGTTGACGACATGATCGGGGCAGGTGATGAGAATGACCCAGAGTACATCAAGGCAAGAGAGGCTTCGCAAAAGGAGTTCAACTTCAAACATTGGACCACGGAGGACAAAGGTGAGCTTGAGTTTCGTGGCAACAAGTTGACACAGCTCAGCAATGGGGCATGGAAGATTCAGCAGGAGGAGTATTTGAAGAAGATCCAACCCATGACAACCACCTCCAAGAAGCACGACGATGAGCTCAGGTCCAATGAAGTCAGTTCCTTGAGAGGTCTTTTAGGAGCTTTGCAGTGGGCAGCAACACAAACAGCACCCCATTTGTCAGCAAGCATTTCGATTCTTTGCGGCAATGTCAGCGGTGCAAGCCAATCAGTTTCAGATGCAGCAAACAAAGCACTCCGGTTCAGCAAGAGCAATGCAGATGTTGGTTTGATTTTTGAACGTCTAGGCCCTTTGCAGGAGTTGCGTTTGTTGGCGATTTCTGATGCGGCATGGGGTGTCAGGACAGATCACTTGAGCCAAGGTGGATTTTTCATTTTGCTTGCACATCGCAAGGTGCTCGAGGGAGAACCTGACCATCCATATGTTGTGTTGGATTGGCGTTCGTTCAAGTTGCCCCGTGTATCCCGCAGTTCGTTGAACACTGAAGCACAATCTTGTTCAGCAGCAGTTGACACCCTCGAGTATGTCCACATCTTTTGGCAGGCATGTCACAAAGCAGATTTTAGTTTGGAACATGTCAAAGACAATCAGCGCAGCAACGACCATTTCCTCCCCAATGCAGTGATCATTGATGCAAAGGCATTGTACGACGCTGTGAAAGCTGAAGTTCCACAGATCAGCGGTGACAAACGCACACAAATTGAGTGCATGATCGTGAAACAAAAGATGAAGGACCTGAACACTCAGCTAAGGTGGGTGTCATCGGAGGTTCAGCTGTCCGACGGGCTCACAAAGATACAGGCAAGGCAGTTGTTGGCAGATCATTTGAGATCTCACCAGATTTCGCTTTCAGCTGACAGTACATTTCAAGCAGCAAAGCGCAAGACAGTACAAGAAAGGAAAGACAATGCAAGAAGAAATGCAATCAGTGTGAAGAAAAGTCTGACCATGATGATCATTGCAAATGAGTTCAAACCAGCAATGGCACAGAACGAAGAGCAAGATGCGATTGGTTGGGATTTTGCATTGTTGGTGATGGTTACATTGTTGTGCATTGGTCTTTTTCAGATCATTGGTTGGTTGCAAGCATGTTGGCGACAGCATCGTGACCTACCACCACCACCTTTGACGACCGAGGCTGAAGCACAGACTGATGAACCACCACGCCCTGCACTGCCGAGAAGACAGGAGAGTGCAGATCGATATGAGGCAAGGATTGCGCAGTACAAAGAGTTCATCAAAAGAGGAAATGAAGCCATGGACCAAGTGAGGTATGAAAAGGAGCTGTTGGAGACCAGATGTCAACAGCTCAAGGAAGAGATTGAGATGAGAGACCACCGAGACGACTACATGGAAGAAAGGTTAGATGAGCAACAACGGATGATCCGTGAGCTGGAAACATCGCTAGCAGAAGTGGCACAGCATGCAGCTTACATCCCGAACCACATCGGGGGCATCCCACAAAGAGCATTCACAGCAAGAACAGGCACGTGCTATCGCCTGGAGTCAACATGCAGTGCACTACAACAGTCACATGATGTGAAAGAATGGTTGGTGTGCAGTTTCTGTGTCTCCCGGGTGACGCCTACGTCGCGGCGACCGCAGCCGGGTTCCTCGGGTGGAACCTGATGATTCCATATTTGAATGTGCTGGTAGCATTCGTCCAGAAAGAGACTTGTTTGCTGCAGAGCACCACCGGTGTTAGTTTTGTGCCACAAACCTGGCATTTGCTTCCACCGCGCTTGGCACTTGGTTCGAACTCGCCCGAAACAGGGCCCTTGAGTCACCACATGAGGCCACGTCAAAAGAAGCGTTTGCGTTGCACGCTTTTCCCCCTTCATGTCAACCCAGTGACTTCGAGCGCACGGGTTCCTGAACTTGGTGTTTTCACCTTGTTTTTCACAATAGATGTGTCATGAAGTCTCCAGAAAGTGCAGGACCGCATGCGAGAACGCGCGGTTGGCCCTGGCCGCAGCGTGGGAAGGCTGAGTTTGGTACAGGAAGAGTGAATTGACGGACAGTACTTGACAGTCTTGTTTGCTTTGTGTCAGGTGGGGTCAGGTCTATTTTTAGTCAATTTACACGTTGGTACTTGAGCCTTCTAACCCTTCCCTGCTGTTTGTATCATAGCCCTGTGCACAGATCATTTATCGTGAGAGTCTGATGAGGCAAAAGTCCATGGTTGTGATTCCTGGCGTTTCGACTGTTTCTCATTGTGAGGTCACTTACGACGAGTGGGCGGAGTTTGCCCAGGATGTCAAGGTGCGATCGGCCTTTACGATCCTACACAATCCTACAGAGTTCCCTCGGTATGCACAAATCCTAATTATCAATCTGCTCAAAGAGGCGACTGACTGGGCTGGTTCTCAACTACCAGGAAGGCACCCTCAAAATATTCAGTCAAAATATTCAGTGCGCTCTCGAGGATGCAAACAGCGCTCCTATCCCAATGTCCACAACAATGGCAATTCCATCAATTGAGCTTTCGGCCGAAGAAATCGCCGAAAGGCAGACAAGCATATCGACCATGCCGTTGCCCAGATCATGGATGTGTTTGTAAGTATTCCTCAAAAACTTCTGGAGAGATGATCAGGGAAGACAACATTGGTTGGGGGGTCGTCCCAGTGACAAACGCCAAAGTTGGCAGTCGCGCCTGGCACGCGCGAACGTCTCGTTGACGGTGGACCTCCGACCAGAAAGCAGCCGCGATAGAGCTTTGGATGCACACTTTGGAGCTCAATCAGGGAAACTCAAGTGATTCAAGTGCTGTGCTTTGCTTGTCCAATGGCTTTTTGTGTCTTGTAGTTGAGAGTAATTACGTAGCTCGTTGTCAACTTGATGTTGCTTGTTCCATGGTCGTGTTTATCTACAAATGCATTGGACAGTTTGAGTGCCGGTGCATTGTTCTTTGGGTTTAACTGCAAGTGCCTGTTCCAGTTTGTGAAAGCCGTACCAAGGAGATGATTTCTTTAGCGCAAAATCAAGATGAGTTAAAAAGGAGTCAGGAGCACACTTTGTGGATGTTCATCCAATAAAGTGCGTTCTGACAAATTTGCACAAACCAGCTGATCCTGTTGTGACCGGACCAGTCAGCCTTTTCCAAGTTCAACACGTTGCAGGCAGGACGGCCTTTGATGACCCATGATCCACACCTTGAGACACATGGGTCTTTGTAGGCTTTCATTCGGATATGTAGTGACAATCTTGTACGACCAGATTAAACGATAGCAATTAAGACTGTAGGGACAACTTGGGATCGGGGAAGATTCGGGAAGCATTGGGAAGTTTGGGAATGACAGCAACCCCAACAAAGAGGCCATGCATATTGGAACAGCATCAAAAGATTAGTCACACCCTTTGTAACTCTCCTTTTTAGGGAGTAGTAACAAGAAGCTACTAGGGGCTCCTGGCCATACTACTAGGAGCAAGGACGCTACTAGGGGCTCCTGGCATCGCTACTAGGAACAAGGACACATTCAGATTGTCCACGTCACACGGATGATGGACGAAATTCGTGTTCAGTCAGTCTTTCAGGGGGAGAATGTACCGCACCATACCACAATCGACCCCACACTATGTTGCGCTCCTGATGAGAGAGAGAGAGAGAGATCATTAAGAATAAAATAGAACAAAGAGAGCACTTACAAAAGACCAAGCTTTTGTTGATACATATGATTTGTTTCTATTATATATTAAGACTCTCTCTGTTTGCATAATTTTGCTTTTCAAGCTTAGCTGCCTGACCAAGCTTCTTGGTCATCAGGGTAGCCACACCTGCATGATTGGCCGCAAAGCAATGCAAAGATACTGAGATGACAAGGGGGCAAACCATTGCATATACAATTGTGTCAAATTGTAATGGCACCTCTACGAGTGCTCTATGGCAGCGCCTGACCGGGTCCTTGAACTTCGGTCCATTTTAACTCCCTACATGAACTCTGGCAACTCCAAACTAAGTCTGACAGCAAGCACACAAGCAAGCTGATATGACAGGGGTTGGTTAGACTTAGACCCGTTTGATGCCATGAGGCCTCGTCGGCGAGGCGAACCATGTGCAAAGCATACTTTCTTAGTACGTTCTTCATAGGGCTGCACACGAGAAAGCAAAGCTGACAGGAAGGTCTGTGACGAGAATGAAGGGACAAAGCTTGAGCTTTTGCAAGGCCAAGTTCCCCTCGAGGCCACAAAGCCTTAAAGCACTTAAATTGTTGTTGAACCGAAGGGTGCCACCACGTGAAGAAACATATCATTTTCCAACTGCGAGCTCACGCCACTTCCACAGGTCGCCTGGCTGCTGCGCTAGCCTTGGCCCCAGCTGCGCTGCCAGCGCTGCCGGTTGCGCTGGCCTGGACGGCGTGGCCTCGCCGCGCACTGCCCAGCTTGCTGGGCTGTTTGGCTGGTCTCCCACGGCCAGAAGTGGAGGTCTTCGCATTGGCACCGCCACCAGAGGTGGGATCTTGGAATGCCCATAGTTTATGCCGTCCTCGAGTGAGTTCGTGAGATGTTGGTCATGGTCTTTTCTGGATTTAGACATCATGACCAAGATTCACTTATATAATGATTCTCACACGTGGTAGAATATTGTATTTTCCTCATTGGGCACGACAACATGTGATTCCCTCAACATTGAACTCCAATAGAGGATTTCTTGGAAGACTTGTTTCTGTGCGCTGGAGAGAAGAGCTATATTTTCAAATCTTATAGTACTCATTTCCCAACATTGTGGTGCACCTTGGTGCACCTTGGCACACCTGTCGGCCGTTGCAGGGCTTACGCAATGACCAGGGCATTGGTTTCGTGGTTGTGAATGAGCTCATGAGCCATAATATGACTTGGCTAGTAATGGATTCTGTAGTGGTAGGGCCAGCAAAGTAGAGAGTGGTTCGGTCGTGCGGTTTCATCGATGCAGCTTTTGCGCAGTGTGCCAAACAAACCCTGCGATGGCCATTCTAGGTCTTTCATACTAGTAGTGAATTGTTAATAACTAACAACTGCTATTCATATTATATGCCGCCGCTGCCACCCTCTCCGATGTAATTTGGCTATTTGTTGTTCTGCTCGATGACGATTTGACACCCCAACTCGCTTACTGTAGTTGAGACTTCCATCAAAGCTGCAGGAAGGAAGCTGCATCACATGCCTTGGAGTCATGGATGGCAGGGAGACCCAGCAGCTGCTTTGGCAGGTCCGCAGTGGAAAGTTTGACTTGACGTGACACACAACAGGATCATCCGACAACATCCAATAAGTGACTGAGAGTTGCCAGAAATTAAATAAATATATATATATATAGTATATAGGTATTATACATACAGTATATTATATTTACAATATATGTGTAATAGAGTCGTGATCTACAGGTCTTCCCCCAAATTGGATTTCTGGATGCGGCTTTTGGCTTTGGGCCGAACCTTCAGCCAGCTTATCAGCTTGTGTTGTTTGTTCCCCTTCTTCGTGGTCGCTTCTCTCCCCCAAAAGGTCGGAAATGGTCGGAAGGTTTGGGAAAGAACTTCTTGGCCCAAAGACGAAATCTCTTCATGAGGAGAGATCCCCAAGATCAAATGTCTTCATGAGATCATGAGAAGGGATTCCCAAGCAACAGTTTTTTTGGAAGTTAATTGGCAGGTGGCCCCATTCAGCTCATCTTCTAGATTCTAGACACACCAGCTGATTGACATCACAAATCATTGCCAAGGTGCTGATCTGATGATTCAACCAGAACCAAAGTGGCAACATTTTGATTTGGTCATTTTGCTGTCAGCTAGATCAGCGGTGAAGTTCTTGATTGGAAGATGAAAGTCTAGTTCCAGGCAGGATCAGCCAACCCAGCTTGTTGGATACTTCCAAAGTCCAGAGAGAAAGGAGTGTCAGTAGAGCAACAATGACCACACTGCCCTGACCAGACTGATGAAAACAGCGTCCACGGGACGTGTACACGCGGTTCAACCCTTCCCTCCCAAAGACTTCGGACATTCCCTTCGATTCCCAGTCGATTCCCGATGGCATCACGCCCAGATCTCCTGGCGCGCTGCCGGGGTGGCGTCAGTGGCTCGCTCTCGGGCTGTGTGGCCTCACAGGATGATCGACCCGAGGCGCAGCCAGGGCGGCGCGCAGCCAGGGCGGCGTTCACGGAGATTTGGATAGATTCGGACCATCAACACAGGATCACACTGTATTGATGGACTTGGAGGATTTTCTCCTTGAGTTAGTTAACTCTGAAACCGTTATGTGCCGTTATATAATTTTTGGGGGGTCCTCCGTTCCTCCTTTCAAACAGAGCTCGATGTTTAACGGTAGATTTTAATCGGTGCTGTCATGTTGGAAGACATCACGATCAAGCGGCTTCAGTTTCGACACCCGATGCAATCAGAGCAAGTCCACTTGACAATCTCATCTCAGAATCTTCAAGTATGCAACGCTGTAGCAAACTCTTGGGGAAAAATGGCGTGCAGAGATGTTGCGCAAGTATCGTCGGGGGATAGAGGTGGACAGTGGAGCCACCATGTACAAGGGTCCGTTGATTGGATTCGACAGATGCTGCACCAAACTTATTCACACTCCTCTCCTCTCCATATTAGGGTTAATTATGGGGGTATTCGTGTTCAACATTACTGTGGACATGATCTTTCGTGGCACGAGCGATCCTAGGTCTTCGAGCCACCGTGGCAGCTGCCAGAGCCTCGTGGGGGTGAGCAGGCCGGCTCCATTTGGCTCCCGTCACAGACCCTGACAGTCCTGACGCCTTCCTTGGTCCGATGAGATGCTTTCTGGTCGGGGATGCGAACCATTTTTCATGGTTAACCGTTTTGAGGGGGGATGGTTTTAATCTTCAAGCAACTTAGGGTTCCCAGATTCCATTTCACAATCCTGCAAACCTTGAGCATGAGTGAAATAGGTCGTATTGTTTGCCAAAGAGGTGGACACAAACCATGCTTTTCTGTGATCAATGTTTGTCTCAGTTCTCAAAGCTGCTCCCGTATCGGTAGGTCTAAATACGTGGGGTGAAACCAATAGTGTACCAGAAGGATCGAATTTGGGGATATTTCTATTTGTGGGAATTATGATCAATAGGAATCAGTGCGACTTAGCTCACATCTCAATCGATCGCATGTTGTTCAATTTGTTTCACTAAGTCTCTCATCAATGAAGATACAGTATTTACACTGGTACTCGTAGGTCAAGAGTAGGCCAAAAACCCATGGTCATTGCGAAGCTTTGTCCATTCTTTGCTGCGAATATGGCAGAACCATGCTCCGGTCTTGCTATTCTTAAAGTTGGTCTCAGTGCCTTTTGGACTAGTAACAAGGATGCTAGTAAGGATGCTATTAGGTGGAGGCCATCGCAAGTAGGTTGGACCTTACTACTAGTAACATCTAGCAACAAGAAGCTGCTAGTAGCTAGGTCTCCAGAACTCGCACAGGTGGACATTCAGCCATTGGCCTCCAAACTACGGCGAGCGGTCATGGAGGCAGGTGGATTTCAGAAGATGGACTGAATGCCTCCAACCTAATAGCTTCTAGCTACTAGTAGCTTCGTGCTACTAGTAGCCTTGGCTCATTGTTTTGTTCCAGTCACTGACTCAATTTGGGTGATGCAGACCGCCTCCTTCAAATAGGGTGTTGGCATCGTTTCTTGGAATCTCTAGTCTCTATGATAGTCTTATCACAGTTGTTCTCTTTCCCAGGCTTATGGAATCAGCAAGATCCATGACTTATAGACTTATATAATAGAGTGCCAATGCCAGCGGTTTCTGCTCCTGCTCACGGGGCCTGACTCAATCTCCGACTCCATCTAGCTCAGACCTGTCACTCCATCAATTTCATTGATAGATTTGATAGAGCAAGTTAAAGAATGTCAGTCTAGGAAAGAAGAGGATCCCTGCCTAGCAGCCCTTCTTTCGCAGGCAGGTGGCAATATTTTGTCCGAAAGTGACGATCACAGATATTTGCGCTGCTTGGCAGGCTTGTTTTTAAATTTGGTGGGCTTTACTATCAATCTGTGTATATATGTCGAGGGCCAGTACATGATCAAATACATCGCGCAAGCATTGACCTCTGTTTTTGGTTTCCGGAGGGTGTTAACCATCAATAACTTCGATGGCTACCGAATTGTCAGTGACTAGTGTCTTCTCTGATGGTTGACTTTCTTTAAATCCGCCTGAAAGCGCCGAATCAAGATCGCGGGCAGCTGGAGCTAGTAATATCTTCATATACATTCATGTATATATCTTCCACAAATTGCCTGAAAGTCTGCACAACATGGGTGCCGAATGTTTCAAAACATTGGACTGCCCAACCATCTTCGGGAGAGTTGATCTTTGGTCCATCGTTTGACATCCCAGGAGCAGAGTTTGTGGTCGATGTGCCCTTGCTGGGTCAGGATGCCGATGATGTCGAATGGTAACTTGGGTGGTAAGTCATATTGGTCATGACTTTGTTTGTTTCTTTCGCTCCGATTTTGGCATGGATGTTCCGTCACTGGAATCACCAGAAGAGAAACATATCTATCGGCTCTGACAGCTCTGCATGCTGTTTCTGCTTTGACTTCTTTCAGGTGAAGCTTTGCACAAAAAACCACCGGGCATCCTCTTCGCATTGACATCTCTCCATCAGAGGTACTTCACTCCAGATGACCTCATCGTCCAGTTCCGCGCCGAGCGGCGCTCTGGAGCTGCCGACTTCGGGCTGAACCGCCGCCGCTTGGAGGAGATGCAGTCCAGGGGCGGTTTGGGGGGGCCAGTGCTGGTTAAATCATGTCAGATGATAAAGAAGATCAGGATGAAGCTTGTTTAAAGCAAACACACATGAATGACATGATATGTATGGTGGTGGTTGTTGAACTTGGTCCGATCCACTACTGTAATTGTTGGCCATCTCAAGGATTGTTGCAGCAGCACTTTTGAAGGGTGGCTGATATCATTCTTCACCCTCCATCCAGGCTGGGCAAGGTTTTAACCAAGCCCTCCCCGCACAGCGTAGAAGCTCTAATAATGGTCATTGTATGTCATTGTCAGTTTTCTTGGAAGCAGAAAGAGAAGAAGAGGATGGAGCAAGAAGGGGGCTACACGTTGGATGACTTACCGAGATACAACACCCAAGTCTGACGTTTCGAGCCTTGTGAAGGTTTCGAGTCTTTACACTTTATATATTCATCAATTGTTGCTGAGATGCGCTGAAGGTTTCCCTCGCAGGAAACTAATGAGGAACCATCTGAGACCTAAGGGCATCTCATTGCATAGGAGACTTGCAGATACAAGATGGATCAAGATGGTACAAGTGCCATGAACCAAAGCAAGTCCTTCCTCAGGTCGGTCTTTGATCATTGATCTCCAAATCTTTGTGTTTTCTCCCAGTCTGGGCCACGTCTTCAGCTTCCACGTCATCGCTTTGTGTTACTAGTAGCTTCTTGATGCTTTTTGTTCCTAGTAGCGATGCCCTCGTTACTAGCTTTTTGCTCCTATTTGGCGTTTCTTGTTTTGCTTTCTCTCCACTCGGACACGTCACCGGCCTCGCAGCTTTGGCTCGGGGGGTGGGTCGGTGGCTTTTGAGCAAAGGCACCAGAGCGGTGGAGCGGTGGTCGTGGCGATGCATCCGGAGTCGCGAAGGAGATTGGAGGCGAAGCTCCGAGAGAATTCGTATTCATGTCAGACTCTTGGCGTATTCCGAGTGATTCATGAGGAGGGGATCGATTTGGCGATGAGGACAAGATGTCAAGACCTCATTGGAGAAGCTGCTGGCATGGGGTGAATGGACGGATAGCTTCCTAGAAAACGATGAAAATAGAACGCGGGAAGGCTGGGTTCTGACTGCCACACAATCCAAGCGTCACCTTCCTTAGTGCTGGGCATGGCCTTCATTTGAAATTGGATAAATGCGGGTTCAGTCATGTTCAATGTCAAAACGATTGGACACAGTTCGGAATATCAATGACCCCACTTGCCCAGGACCTTTTGCCAGGAGCTTCCCTATACACTTTGGAACACCTGCCCTTTGTGTCTTTGTGGCCTCATGCCCGTTTTCGTGGTTTGCGTCTCAGCCTTGTGTCGGCTTGATTATGCCACGCAAGTCACTGACATTGGAGCAGAGCTCATCAACGAGATGGGCCTCTCTTACACCGTGTATTACACTGCTGGGTGCTGGCCTCCAGCAGGTCCCCTAGACGCCTTGCAACGACGGGCCTCTTGGTCTTATGACTCGGGCAATTCTTGTCCAGTTTAGACGACCGAACTGACCAAGGTCTTTAAACAAAACAAGACAAACCAAACAAAACTCAAACAATTGACTACCCAGCCACGAGGATCCAAGGGATTCCTACCCTCATTCTAGCTGTTGGAAGCGAACTGTTTGGAGGCACCGTGTGGAAACCACCTTGTGGCACTGGTCACCCATGTTTCAGCCAGTCGCTCTGAGGCTCACTGCAACCCTGAAGACTTCGAGATTGCGGCCAGCGAGTTCGATGCACTCACCGGGTCCTTGTTGCGGGTGAGGAACGTCTCTTCGACAGCACGTATTGAGCTTTCTTTTTGAAGGTCTTTGTGAGACCTTCCTTGCCCGAGCACCTCCAAACTGTATGACGTAGCACTCCACAGACAGGTCTTGAAGACGATTTCTCTTCTAATTGCCAAAGAGTCGGCCAAGAGTTTTGTGTTGCGACTCTGCGACCTCCTGAAGAGTGAATCAGTTTCCACTCTCTACCCTTCTCATGATTCTCCGGGCTTTTGTTTGCAATTTGGAGCTTTGAATTCTAGATTCTAGTCTTTGACAATCTTTGACAGGCCCTAAAGGAGGATGTCCTGCAACCAATGGGTGAGTTATGGTGAATTGATTTGCTCTATTCTGCACTCTCAAATAGTTTGGTATGAACATACTGAACATAGACTATAGATGGCTATAGGATGGTATAGGTATTAGGATTATACTTCAAGAACCCTAAAGTTTACGCTTCTTACTCTGTTCCAACATGACACTTGCAGTCTACAGCGGATCGGATTAACACGTCCATTTTGCGTGGCAGGTACAGCACGGTCAGATTTCCACACCCGTTTAAATCTATAATATATATAAGGCTTTCAGGTGTGGAAATCCGACCGCAACTGAGGTGTCGACATGTTGCACGTAGGATTCTAAGGGGAAAGGGTTTGTGATGTTTTAGAAGTCAAGAAGCGCAACTTTTGGCACCCCAGTGCGTTATTACTAGGTATTAGCCTTGTGTTTACAACTAATCATGAGAAATGTTGTCAGGTTCGACATTAACGTTGTCCTGTTATAAAGTTAAGAACAAATAAACATATAATCAAAGTGATATAATATGTTTCAAGCGAGTTGATCTCAAAATTATGGAACTTATGTTATTTCCAGCACCTTCTTAAAAACACAATCAGCACCCTTCAAGAACCCTAAAGTTTACGCTTCTTACTCTGTTCCAACATGACACTTGCAGTCTACAGCGGATCGGATTAACACGTCCATTTTGCGTGGCAGGTACAGCACGGTCAGATTTCCACACCCGTTTAAATTTATAATATATATATATACATAAGGCTTTCAGGTGTGGAAATCCGACCGCAACTGAGGTGTCGACATGTTGCACGTAGGATTCTAAGGGGAAAGGGTTTGTGATGTTTTAGAAGTCAAGAAGCGCAACTTTTGGCACCCCAGTGTATATATATATATAGTTAAATTAGAAATCCTGCAAAATCTCCATGTCAGCCAAGTAGATCATATGTATGATATCAATGATATCAATCCGAATGTTAATTCTTTCGTGACTCTAAGATCCCAGGTCACCAAGCTCAATGCAAAGCGTTTGACTGCTGTGAAGGCTCGAGAGCGCACTGCTGTGTGGGGTTCCTTCCAGATTTTCTCACTTCCCTACATAGCAAACGTTCTAGGAAGGTTTGGACAATGATGTTCCAATACTGTACCATTTCATCTACCTGTGTGACATTTTGCTTTGTGTGTGTGTGTGGTGAGCTCAAGTTACTTGCTGTGGACAGAAAGCAATGGTTTCTCCTGTCTTTTCCATCTTGTGGCACGGATGGAATAAGAGCACAGAAGAGCCGGCATTAAGGGTGGTGATGGATGTCATGGGTGGTGAATGTCAATTTGTCAATTGCTCAAAAGATGAAGCTATGCTGCAATTCACTCCAACCGTGCGTCAAACCTCACCACCATTTTGATACAGTGTGTATTCACTACCTACCTATACATATATATATATTGTCCTATATTTGTTGGTTCACACACACAACCTCACTCACATTCAGTCTGGCAGGTGACACCTGATTGGCGTTTCGTGACCTTTCTTGGATCCCTGAAAGAGGACTGACGTGATCCAGAAGCTCTAAGCAACTCAAGTGCTTGAATCGGAACGCGTCGCAAAGTTCTGATAGACCGCCAACCTTGCTCTTCGCGTGAAAAGCACGCAGCTTTGACCTAGATGTTGCTGACAATCAAGCAAGGTCTCAGATACACTCGGCGCTTGATTGGGTCAGAGTAAAGAAGTCTGAGTACTTTTCTCCCGAGAATCCTGCAAGTAGACAATTCTCTTTGGCACGTTAGCTGCAACTAGCCCTTGGGAGGATGTGGGGAACCTTTACGCAGTGGATGCCCAAGACAAGGATGCCTTGAAGGCCATCCCGCTGCTGAGCCATGCTCAGCTTTCTGCCTTGGATGCTGCTTGTGAGATGCACACCCAGCAAGTGCAGGAGGTCCTAGAGGACGGCGTGCTGAGCTTGTCTTATGTGAGACTGTAGAAAAGGGTATCATGATGTCTTTGGCAAAAGTTTTGACACAGGGCTTCGTGCCGACCTGGAACCTCAAAAAAGGCTAGCGTGATAGTCTGCTTGGTGAAGGACACGCGGCCGGACCAGAAGTTTGTACGGCAGCAGGCTTGGAGAGCGGTGAACCCTCAAACGAGATATATGTGAACAGACAGGCTTTGACGTCAACACTGTTTGATTGAAGACTGTCTGTGAACATCAAGGTCTGTTTAAAGCAATGCGGTTTTGTTCGCAGGCGCGCCTCAGCGGCTTCAAACACCTGCAGGCGCACCTAAAGCATCACGAGGGACGTCAAATGATCGAGAGGGGCTCAGAATCCACAGTAGTACAGACCAGAAGAATCGGTAGGGGGGAAGACATTCACCACCTCCAGCCGCCCAAACACTGTAAACACAGTTGTCCGATTTTGGCAGGTGGTGCCTGAGCAGTCCTGAGCAGCCCACCAACAAAAGACGACGGTTCCGATGTTCCCCGGTGACGGTGCCCATCAAGAAACAGGGAGCCCCTAGTAGCGTCCTTGTTCCTGGTGGCAAACTTAATGCCCTTTTGGAAAGGAACTTAGAGAGAATTAGGTGCTTTGGAGAGGAGGATGTTGTCATTTCTGAAGACACCAGCTTTGTCGTTAGCACCGGGCATTTCTGAAGACACCAGTATGATCAGTATGTGGAAGGCCGAGGTTGGCTCTGGTCATCAAGAATATTCACATTGGCACCTTCTGAGGCTGCATGGGGATGTGGAGACAACAGTAATGTATATTATATATGCTACTGTAGTTGTTACTGTATATGTTACTGTAGTCTGTGATCTTAATGCCTTTAGACCCGGCTGAATTGGTCCCGCAGGTGATCATCCCCGGCATCCCAGCATTAGAGTTTGGTGGCTCCTTGCAGGTGCGGGAACGGACACGGCTGTTTGGCTTTGGCAGCTTGAAGATCTTGAAGGGTTGGAACATGGGGATCGGCCTTGACTTAATCCAGTTTTTTTTGAAAGATGGGTGCTAATCACCTAGCAGAACATCCAAGCAGCAAAGCTGCCCTTCAATCATCAATTTTCTGCCGGGCAGTGCTGTCCTTGGCCTGTTTGAGCTAGTGACGAGGGAATTGCGAGTATGGTATGGAAACAATGGTGACCGTAGTGATCTAAATTGAAGGCTTTTTGTTGGATTGCCACTCGGACCAGGGGCTTCCAGCACAGCCCTGGGGTACTTCGTTGGTCTACCGCGCGGCTTTCAGCTTCACATGCCGGCAAGCGATGCCCGTGGTGGAAGCCGTGCCCATTCAGTTCCTCGAAATCAACTCAGAGGTCTTTTGAACATTGGCGAGACAAATTCAGAAACCCTTGGAACGTCTTGGAACCTTTATTGAGGTCTTTCACTGTCCTGAAAGCCCTCCCACCTCAGGTTTACAAGTGAAACATTGATCAGTTCCACTCATGGTCACGCTTACCATTGCCAGTCGAGTGTATTTCTTTTCTTATGTTTTGTGTGTGCGCGCGTCTTTCTTTACAATTGTACCTTTGCACTTTACACACCTTTTTGCCTTGTTTTTCCTCAGCTATAGGTTTCTTTACTTTCTCAATGACTGGGTGCCTATATTCCGTTTTGGTTTGCCTTTGCTGTGTGCGTCTGCTGTGCGTCTGCTGTGCGTCTGCTGTGCCGCTGCTGCCTTGTCTCTAGAGACAAGCCTGATCGAGACACCAATTGCTCAGTACCTCCAGGACGTATTGTGTGTATAATGCAGAATCCGTTGTTCACAAGACTTAAGTTTGCCAAAGACCGGTCGCTTGGATTTAGAAAGAAACCAACATTTATATCTATATCTCTATATATATATAGGTCTAGGAACCTGCGGATCAGTGATGCACTGCTGCACAACCCACTCCACTAGCAATGGTTCTGTCCAGCTCTAGCCACAGATTCTGTTTCCGTCACTATGAAGCCAGGTGTTTGGCTTCCAACATTTTCCAATCATGGCTATGCAAAATTGTTCAAGATACATCAACAGCCGTACCCACCCTACCCATCTTTTTATCCGAGGTTTTCCAAGTTGGCAGTGGTTGACTTCCAGCTGAAGAACCTCACCGGCGCCCGGGCTGGGCCCCAGGCCTTTGCGGCCTCCCAGGTCCGGGTGCTCAACACCCGGCCGGTGGCACCACCGAATGCCGATGAGGGCGCCACTAGCAAGGCGGGGCAGGAGAGAATCCTGGGTGAAACTGTGAAACATGGTGAAACCAGAAACAGATGAGACGAGATGATGAGATGGGAAGGGTGTTTGAGGGAAGGAAAGGAGATACCCTTAACTGAGGACATCAATGAACACGCATAATCGGTCATTTACATATAGAGCTCACAAGAAGGGGCATGCAAGGAACTCTGCATCAACAGCAGGTTCAGGAAACAGTCATTTGCCGCGCCTCTTTTTCAGGGGCTTTCCATCTTGGGACATACCATACTCACTGCGCATCAAACCAGCTTACTCAACTTAGTTGTAACTTAGTTGTGACATTGGCTTCCTGACGGGTCGTCCGAAATGTATTAAACTTTTTGGTTGAACTGGTAATACAACGACAAGCATTGGTTTTTGAGCGGTGTGGCCTTCAAGGCCAGGGCAAGCCCAGTAGCCTACCGCCGCAGGGTCTCATTTTTAGCCACTGAAAAATCTGGTTTTCCCAGATGCCTAGGTAAAAAGGAGTGCTTTTGGAGTGTTCTCCTGGGCTCCTCCCAAGCCAATGCACGGCAATCCTCACATGGCTCCCAATGCAGGCGCATCGATATTTGTCGCACTGCTGCCCACGCTTTGTACCAAGTAGCTTGGCATGAAGATTTGTGACATGGGAACACCAAATGGAGTCCATATGGCGTACAGTTGGTACGTGAAAGCGCAATCTCCACCTAAACCAGCAACACACGCACATACACAGGGTTTCTTTCTCAGAGCCGTTTTGACTGGTGCTGCGGTTGCATTGAACGATACACTGGCGGTTTCACATCCATCTTTGAACCGTACCCACATGAGCCCTGGTCACTGGACTGTGCAAGATGTCTGCCACTGGACTTCCTGGTTAAAAACAATTATATAGTTCATTGGAAGAATGTGTTGCTTTCGTTGTTTATTGCAATGACCCATGCCAGATGCCTGGTTTGGAGAGTTTGATTATCATGCCCGGGACATGTTGTCTTCAGATTGTGGTTTTTGCCTACTGTATAATATACAGTATTACCAGGCATGCTATTGACCATTTGGTTCTGTGATCACTAACACAGAAAGGGATGAACAAACATCATTGAAAAAGCTCCTACAGGAGCCAATATGGCAGGCGTTAGAAGTCAGGATCAAGATGGATCAAGTCTCAACCGGGCTTCGGGGCATGACATGGTTCCCATAGTTTGCTCTTGTAAATGTTTTTTTCCACTTCTATTGGGAGCCGCTCAAGCTTGTCCATGACTGTTTCCCCAGAAATGTTCCTCAGATCGGTCCTATGGACAGTTGCCCATACATGACACAGCAACTCGGACTCCACTGGTTTTTTCTCTTGCAGTTCTGGACATACTCATGTCATGATCCACACAAGCATGTTCTATGACCTTCGGTTTTCGCATGCCCATCAGAGACGCCGTGTTTGTCCACAACGAAACCTGCCCAGCGCCCGCCAGACCTCGCGTCGAAGGTAAGCAGGGCGCTGAGTTGCTCTTCGTGGCCGAAGACGTGGCACCTGAAGTGCAAAGCAGCGACTGGGCCCCGGAGGTCTCCCTGCCGCAGCGGCTGCTTGCACAGATGCAGCTGCTGGACTCTTGTAGATCAAATGGAGAGACGGAAACAAGTATACAAAATTTGTGAATGGAGAGACCAAGTTTGTGGGAGACGTCGGATATGATGATAAACCTTCTATCCTGCTGGATTTTGATAGTTAGTTATATCTCTACGTTGATATCTCGAAAGTGGAACATGTGCTGATTTTGTCGACATTGGTTTGAGAGGCGAAGACCATCACTATATAAATGCCAGCAGTTTGTTGCCCTGCTTTGTCTTTCAAACTGCTTAAGATGCTGGAACGCTGTTTGTTTCTAGTTTGTAAGATCATGTCCCTGCTGGACAGATTTGTTGGAAGACATTCATGCCATGTAGAGCTTGGAGGCTGCACAGTTCTTTCGATTCTCCACTTGTCCGAGTAGATGTCACTTGTCCAACACGGGTTTTTTAAGGAAGATTCTGTGACTGGAAGGAAGCTGACAGAGGAGGTGTGGAGAACTGATAGATTATCCGTTCCATTCCGTTCCTATGCTTGTATGTCCTGGTTTTGGAAAGAGCGCGGACTGCCAACTGCTCAGTTTCACTTTAAGGCATGTCATTGGTCTAAGCTCCAAAGCCATCTTCCAGATCCTTCCACTCCCCTTTGCTGAAAGCCAAATCTGGCTCTGCCAGGCATGGAAGGATGTTCCTCAGACGCCCGGAGTCCGTGGAGCGATTTCCGACAAGGAGATGTCCCAGGCACTGATGTTTCTTCTCGTGAAATGTTCGACAAGGAACTGCCTTTGAAGGACCAAAACTATCCAAAACTCCTTGGACTCCTTCGACAATCAATTGTGGTTGATGTGTGTAGACCATGAATGCAATACATTGATAGCTCGTCACATGAACTGTTGAAACATATATAACTCGCCACCAAGCCAAACCATTCTTAAACTTGCATCCTTGTGGTGATTGTGATGAGATGAGGGCTAAACCAGAACTGGAGGCACTATTACAAATCAATCTGAATGTGAGGTGATGTGGTCAGCTCACTTGGCAACTGACCATGCCGTGCAGGCAATGGAGCGACACGAGGCACAAGTCTTGGCTCAGGGCGCGCAGGAGTGGCACGGGTGTTGGTCGCCTTGAAATCCAGACGGTCCAATACCTTCGAAGTTTTCGGTCGAATCATTTCATACCTCCGAAACCTTCAGCAGACTTTGAGCTGCGCTTCAGATGCGAACATGTGAGCCGCGATTCTTCATGAGTCCGCCGTCCACAGAACTTTTGTCGCTGATCTAAAGATGTTCAGGTTTTCGGTTACAGCATGTTACAGCATATTCTGTGTTTGCTTACAGCAACCTCCCGGGGTTGGCTTGTATATACATCAGAGTCAACCACATAGACCAAGGAAGTGCAGATTCGGTCTCAATGAGCTTATATAGTTGATTTGTTCTGTCATGGTTCATGGAGAGGATACACAGGTTTCGATTTCTTCCTTTTGCAAGCGCTAAAGGGAGCCCTCCCATGCAAGGAGATCAACGCAGACTCGCAGATGTGGCTTGGCTTGGATGCGAACAACGCTTCTATGACAATCCACATTTGAACCCAAGATGACCTTTGATTGCCTCTAGTTGCCCACTGCCATAGAAGACAATCGAACAGGGTTAGCCTAGTTACAATCGATTGACCCTCGTTCCCAGGCTTTCGATGGGCCAACACGAGATGCCCTTCGCACCAGTGAGTGGCTGCCCAGAATTCGTGCCTTAGCATGCAAGAAAAGAACCGCCAAGGCCCTGTTTTCGGCAGCATCCCTGGTTTTCACACCGGTCCGCAAATTGACCCCTTGTTTGTAATGGGATCATGCAGGTGCTGAGAAAAAATCTGCTGCCTGCAGCTCTTTAACTTGTCTCCACTATACTTGGGTCGAACGTCTGGGCCATTGCCCGTAGGGAAAGACCTCAGAAAACAGAAGAGTAAATTTTAGTTGTTACCCAGACCGCCTTGGTGTTCAACATTTTACAGCAGTCAACCAAGATACGCGAAGCCGCCAGCAAAATATATGATGTGCATCAATATTTTCAGCTGGACAACTTTGAATGGATGGATTTTGCTCAAGAGCATCATTGTTGCTGAAGAGCTTAGGTGCCAAGCTTCTACAGTGGCACTCAAAGTTTGCAGGAGGCCGGAAGAATCTTCGATTCGTCAGGCTTTTGTCACACGATTCTACCAAGACTTGTAGATCCTGTGTGGCCGCATTAGATCTACACTTGATATGTTTTGATACAGTAGACTTAGACTGGTGTGTATGTTTGGTGATGCTTCGAATCCCTCCCTTCTCTCTCTCTCTCTCGACTCAAGCGGGAATGCTGCAGAGTCGCTTGTCTTAAGCATAGAGTAGAATCTAACACGGCAGAGTACGGCAGACCTTCTTCAAACAATCTTTGAGATTTTGCATCAGTTTTTCAATTAACTCTATAGCAAACTTGTTCTTAATTACACATTCAGCCTTTGACGTTGATACCAGAAACATGTTGAGATCCTAGATGCTTCAGAACTGTGAGGTGACTGACCCTCTGGACCCTTCAGGAAGAGATCACCCGTTGGTCCAACAAGTGTTCAACATAACACTTCCACTCACACGTTGGTCCCAGTGGGGAGGCCTTCCATGCAGACCTCTTCGAATCTGAAGAGCAGCGCCTCCGGGAACAACGTCTTAGGGATCAAACCAGAGACTCCTTTGTCGCTTGGGCCTGGAAGATGCTGGACTGAGACGCCAGGGCCGCCAGATCATGGACCTTTCTTTAGATCTTTCTCAGAACACATCCTTTAGATGTTGGTTCTTGCATTTACCAGAATTTACCGGGGGCCTTTATCATTATTGAAAGCGTATGCAATGTGCTGGCCCAGCTTGCCCCAAGATGCTATCAAGCATTGAGGATGACTGACTATGAGGGATGTGTTCGCCCTCGTTTTTTGGAATTCTTAAATCCACTTCAAACTCTATGTTCACACTACAGTAGTGTGAGACTCGTGAGAGTGAAACATACGCCCTGGATGGATGACAAAGCGTTTGCTGAGGTTTGCTTGACAGATCCTAGTGCCTTGTACTGCAGCGATTTGTAGTTTGTCAAGATACCCTTGAGGCTAAGGCATCCTCCTTGACATTTGGAGCATCTGGTCCAGTTGTTCAGTTGTTCCGGAGTATTGCAAACAAGCGAAGGCAGTGCTACATGTGTCTTCAGGCAAGTAAGAAACTAATTGGATGCCTTCAACTCAAACAAGAATCGGTAGATTGTTGGTATATTGTGTTTTGGACCCGCATCGGACAGGGGGACGAACATGACTCAACTCAGCAGCACCCTTTGGCAGCAAGGTAGTAGCTCTGTCTTGGGCATCGATGCTCAAGTCCTGGCGGGCTCGTTGGCAGCCGGGCCCAGCATGGGTCAGGCATGGAAGATAGCATTCCTGTACCAGCTGGTTTTAATAAGCACGGGGTATGTCCAGTGACGTATACCACTTGTATCCACTTGTAATCACTTGTATAGTTGTATCCGACTATTTCTAACTCCAGCGTCTTGCCTTAATTGGTAACTACTGGTAGGCAAAACATGTGCCATCAACTGCTTTATCAACCCTCAAGACTTCACAAGCCGTTTGAGCTTAGAACAAGTCCGCCTTCCTTTAATATTGCAAGGAACAAGTGCCTCGCTACTAGTAACAAGTGCCTTACTGTAGCTTCCGCATGTCAGGTGAGCTTCCGCCAGTTGCTTTACAACGTGAAAAGCCTTGGCCATGGCCTTGTGCTAGGTGGTTGCAAGCCCATTCGAGCTGCGGGGCGACAGGGGCATATGCGTTGCTAGGAGATGATTGTATGGGTCAAACCCGCATGGATCGTCCTCCGAAAACTGGTGCACAGATTGGTCGTACTGAGATCGTCCTTTCTCATGAGGGTAGGATTTGACCCATACACGCTTGCTTTCGAAAGGTTTGGTTTTAGGGTTTTGTATTTGTAAGTCCTTTAAAACCTTTATCCATGCTTCCGGAGGGCCCACGGCTCGGCGGTTTATCACCGCATTCCTAGGCATGGAAGCTGCGCTGGAAAGCGTCAAGAAGACGCTGCGTATTAGCGATAGTCGAGGCAAATACACCACCTGGTTGGCGTGCCTAACAACTGATCAGAAGGTCGCTATTGTGGAAAGTGAAGACACCAAGAATTGGATCAACATGTGTCTTGGCAAAACCTGGAGCCTGGAGTCATTTCGTCAGACACTCTTTAGACAATTTTTGAACTTGTTTCTACCTCCATCTATTCCAAGTTGAAGGCTCTTGATTTTGTAACAGTTTTTTGTTGGCTTTTCGGGACTGTGCCCTTCCAACTTCCATCCAAAGATTCTTAGAGCTCATGTACTCATGTACTTTAAGAATCTTTTGTTAATCCTTTGCAATCAAGATGATTTTACATCCTAGCGAGTTTTGGCAGTTGGTTACTGAGGTCAATGCCATATCCCTTTTGGACCCGCAACCATCCCTTCGTTTGGTGCTTACATGAGCACCAAGAGTCTTGCTTTGAAGTTTGGTCCAACCCGAACCCCAACGAGTGAGCGAGGGAGTCTTCAGAGAAGTGTCGGCCAAAGGCGCCAAAGGGATGGGGCATCGACGTGCTGCATATTGCTGGTTGCCATTTTGGTTGAATCTTTGGTCCACTAAAGTAGGCACATCAAGGCACATCAAGGCACAAAATACCGGTAGATGGGCAAGTTGGTAGGCCGGCTAGCCGTTTTATTCTGCAGAGGTTTGCGTAGAAGAACACGACAACAATATGTTTGCTGATACATTTGTGAGTCCTGTTCCACTTTCTTGCCATTTGCAGAGTGCCATAGAGTATTGGCGCAGTTTGGCATTGCAGTTGATTGCTGAAACAGCATCAGCATTTGGTCAACCAGAATGCGGCAACAGCAAAACCGGGTGAGCATGGTTCAATCATCAAGTAAGGATGACATGCTGACAGGCTTGGGTGAGTCACGATCCACCAATCAACGTGTGTGTTGTTTCTCCCAACAAACCTAGCCAGAAAATTTAGAAATTACTACGTATTTTAAAGCGTTTGTCATACAAAGAAAAACAGGCGATATGAAACTGGAGAAGATTTCTGTACACTGGGTTTTAACCTGAGCACGTAGATCAGACTGGTCTACGGGTGTTGGGGAGCAGTGATCAGCTTGTTCAGCGTCATGGTGGGCAGTTGGACGAAGCAGCCTTCTAATTGGACTGGTGAAGAGCCTTATTATTTCAACAAGAAGTTTGCAAACTGCTGCATGGTACTGCATGGCCAATATCGTCGTTATATAATTATATAATGGCCAAGTAAAAACAAGCTTTCGGTGTCACAAACTTGTAGTATTTCTGGGTAATCTGTAACATGAAATACCTCACCTACCCCACCCACCCGAAGAATCCCTTGGACACTTCGTTCATGCGTTTCTTTCGCAGGAGATCCGCCAGGCCCTTGGCTGGGATTTGGTGCCCGTCGTGCGAAACCGCCAAAGGGCGCTTTTCTTCGGTGAGTGGCGCGGCCGAGAGATGGGAGGGAGCGGCCGGTGAGACTGACCGAGAGAGAAAGAGACAAAAACATGAAGAGATAAAGTAGTGAGAGAGAGGGAGAACAATAAGAAAGGCTGAGTCAGACCAAATTGGTCAGAGAAGGCTGGGTAAGGGGAACAATCACTTGGTGCGGTCACACCTATCTTTAAGCCAGAAACCTTCAACATCATGAGGTGTGGAACATGAGCAAGACCAGGTGGTTCTACCGGATTTTTATTTGTGAATCCATGCGGATGCATTTGGAACAAGAATAGAGAATTGGGAAGTAGTGAGTGGACGGTTCGCACTGGTCTACATTGTGAGTTTTGACAACCACATTGATGGCTGTACCAACCATTCATGCGGCATAGTTGATGATCAAGGTGGTGCCCCAAACACCAGATTTCCTCCCAAACTGGCCTTGAGACGGCACAACGCATGCTCATCAAGAGTCAGGCCAAACTACCCTTAGGTTGGCTTGGAGGGGGTTGTTGGACATTGAGAGTGGATGGGGCTGCTTTGACCTCCCCTTTTGCTGGGCAGTTGTGCACCACCAAACAGCAACACATAGAGCCGGATGAAAAGGATGCCTCATGTATCCTCATGTTTTATACAGGTAGTTGACAAGCCCCTCCATTGTAGCCTGACCCCTTCTTCACAGTCTACCCACCTAAAAACAAAGGTCTTGCACATGGAGATTTATGCGGCATGATCCCTTCATCCTGTTTGATTCCTTTTAGACAACGGAATTACAAAATGAGGCACCCGGTGGAAAGCTCAGCTGGAGATCAGGTCTCCCTTTGATAACTTCGGACCTGCGCTCTATGATGCGCTGCGGCCGGGGCAGGTGCAGCTCTGGTGCGGCAGAGAGTTGCCTGATGTTGCCTGTTTATGTCTAACGTTTGATTTGTTTGTGTTTGATTCGCTGTTATTGTTGTTATTTGCAAAGCAATCTTCTCTATTTTTGAGTTTTTGCGGTCGGATGCGGGAGATAAATGATGGTAGCGACTAGTCGAAGCGGGACACACCACAACAAAAGATCTATGTGGGTAGCCGGAAGCATTTGGTGAGGCATTGCAGGCGCATCCATGAATTAGCAGCAAGAAGGCGAACGTGTTATCAATACATAGACATATCGAGGAACAGCTCAGAGACGTAGACTACCAAGCCGGCAACAGGAAACCTATGAAACCTGTGATCACTGGGTATTTTGCCGGGCTTTAGATGATGCTACTAGGAGCAAAGGGCATCACTACTAGGAGCAAGGACGCTACTAGGGGCTCCTGACATCGCTACTAGGAGCATTCTTACTACTAGGAACATCCAGGAACAAGGACGCTACTATATAGTTTAAATGATGCGCTGTTGAAACACCTCCACTACGGGCGGTTCCAGGAGCCAACACCGGGCGAGGCCGTGTGACGCGACGGGCGACCGAGCCCTCATGCGCAGCTGGACGTGAGAATGGGCCCACCAATGCAAAGTGCTTGAGGGAGGACTAGAAGCTTCTAGCTACTAGTAGTGTCAGATTTCATGTTAATTTCTTTGACTACCAGTTGAAGTATCAGCAAATATCAGCAAATCGACTATCACACCCAATCCACTGCTACAGTCAGTTGTTTGGTTGTAATGCACCCAAAGATTCAAGAAAAGTGTGACATCCTTCCTGGCACACGGGAACAAGACAAAGAACAAGGAGATCATAGATCCTTTGCTTTCGTGGAAGACCCTTTAAGGAGTACTGGCGAACTGGTCGGCGGTTCTACAATCGCTTGCAGAGATTCTCGAAGCAGTTTGTCTCGTCAACATGTACAATTGCTGTAATACTGACGAAAAACACGTAAATTGACATAAATACAATATAATGCAATGTTTGAATTGATGTTTGAGATGACCAGATTCTGAGATTTCCTCTGTGATCCAGTGGGTTTGGTTTCCTTTGCGAACCCTGTAGGCCCAAGGCCTCATGAACCTCTTTGCACGGGACGATGACCTTGGGGCCTGGCCTGGGAGAGACCACTCAGCGGTTGGGGCGGATGTGATTAGGTCTTAATCGCAGCAGACCTGGCTTGGCTTGGGACTCAAATAAGAAGTGTTCCTGTGATTATCGAGGGAAATTTGGAGAAGTTCTTCCATATTCCACCTGTTGAAGGGCTTCATTTTGACTTTTGTCATATTCCAAGTTTAGCTTGTGTCTTATTTGCAATCGCCAGTGCAGCTGCGCTGATTCATGTGAGTCATGTCTCGCTTCTGCATCCGTCCTGTTTGAAGCTCTTCGTTGAAGAACCTTGCCAGGCCGAGAATGCCGTGCCCGGCTTGGATGAAGCCACACGAAGCTACCTGAGAAAGAAGTTCGGACCTTACAAAGATACAAGCTATTGTTTAACATATACAGTAAATGCATGCATTCTAGGAGTTGTACCAAACATGGAAATTGCAGAAGGGATTACTTTTTGGTGCCTTCCCATGGTCGGAGCGTGCTTGCCTTCTGATCCCAAAGTGGGTGCTTTCTGCACTGGTTATATACATTTATGATGTCATTGGTGAATGTCAGAGTTTTGACTTGCATCAAGTGGTTTACTCCACTAAAGTTGAAGCCTTTGATTCGATTTCATGGCCAATCTCCTTGGTCCTCAGTTGTGTGAGGTGCGATGGCAAGTCGCAGATTTGCGAGTGATGGTGGTGAATTTGGCATGTATTGAGAAACTGCTGGCCTCATGTGGTTTCCGTAGACCTGAGACAACCCAACGTACAAAATACCACTTACAGTATTATTATTAGTTTGCCTGATGAATGGCTTTCAAGACCCCAGACGCTATCGGAAGTCGTGTGTGATTCAATCTTTGAAGCCAAGTCAGTCCGCATGCCTAACCAGTGAGTGTTGTCGGCAGGTTCTCTCAACTTCCTCAATGACTCGCGGTGAACGGCCAGAGCAAAATTGCATCCCATGGAAATTTGTTGGGTGAGGTCAAGTTGGGTGGCCGAAGTGGGCAAAGTGAACCAATCTAGGGATCCATGACAATGCACCACAGTCCACACAGTGTCCAGAATTGAGGTTTGTAGAATTTGCTGAGCTTCTATGCCTCTGCCGGACTCTGGCTCACAGCTTGAATTCCTCCGTTGCATTGCGATTGCTGCATAGACTTGGAAGATTAGGATCTCACTAATTCACTAGGATGTTCAGCCTTCGTTAGACACGATTGAAAGCAGCACTGACACGATACTTCTTCTCAGATTTCATAAATGTACTACTG
Organism: Porites rus; assembly: GCA_964035705.1. Classification (NCBI taxonomy): domain Eukaryota; kingdom Metazoa; phylum Cnidaria; class Anthozoa; order Scleractinia; family Poritidae; genus Porites; species Porites rus. The sequence continues at coordinate 9,120 of CAXIVM010002719.1, read as the reverse complement.
TATTGCACCCTGAAGCAGCGAAGCTTGGCCGCGATGATGTCGGGAACCCAGATTCCATCTCAACACGGTGGGAGCCCCATGTCAGGCATGTCGGGCTCCCCAAAAATTACTATATTCTTTCTAATAGCTTCTTGTTACTACTAGTAAGGCCCTTGCTCCTAGTAGCGATGCACTTGTTTCTACTAGCTTATTGTTTCTAATAGCTTCTTGTTACTACTAGTAAGGCCCTTGCTCCTAGTAGCGATGCACTTGTTCCTAGTAGCTTATTATATATAGAGCTTTGCTCCTTCAATTGTGTGAATTGTTCGAGCGAACGGCTTTCTAGTGTATCGCATGCCAATTGTGGTTTTGTGGTTGTACACGGTTCTGACACTTAGTTGATGTTTTCATTTGTTTTCACTTTTATAGAGACGCATTGGTGGCCATGAGCACATACACATGCATATTTACAGTAGACTCAGTAGACGATACAGTCTTAACAGTCAAGAATTTGTCCTGGTGCAGCTGAAAACAAGCGTTTCTTTCGATTGTATATCTATATGTGTATTTTAATAGGGAGAACCGGAGAACCCAATGGGTAGACTGGTCTATGTTCATTCTTCCAGGGGTTCGTTCGGTCTCCGGTCTCCCTAATTCAATAGGTCCGCAGTGTCCGTTGGCTTTGTCCGAGTTCTGGCGATATCATCGTGGACGACCCCATGTTGCTCCAAGGCATCGCCAGGAGGGGCGAGAGACCCAAGCGTTTGGGTGTGGTTTTCGGCATAGCTTAGCCTACGCGGTCGTAGCAGAATTGGGGTCAGTTGGGTGCCTAAAAGACTCAAGATACTCAATGCGGAGACAGATGACGAGGAATAACAGATGATTGACAACTGTTTCGCCCTTTCAAGCCAGTTTCTACCAAGCAGTCCACACGAAGGCCACCAGCCGCAAACAATGTAAGATTTTGAGGGCCACCGGAACCCTATTGCAGCAACGCCGGTTTGCTGCCTGGCCCACCAAAGACAAAGGTGTAAAAGGACGCGCTCCGCACAGGAGAAAGAGCCTGGAGATCATGGAGCACCTGGAGGTGAGACCGTGACAACGAAGCACGGCTGAAACAGGTCCTCCAGGTCCTAGGATCGGATTGCATACTTCTTGATAGCTGTCGTGGGGGTTAATTATATGCTTCCATTATGTATCAAAAGCAGACCAGGAGGGAAGGAGATGTGAAATCTCTGAATCAGATCGTGTGCTGACAAGTGTTGACCAGCAGTTGATGAGGATGGATTGTGATGTGAAACAGCAAAGCGTAGTGACTGGTGCTTGGCACTGGATTAAAGAATAGAGATGGAGGAGCCTGGATCAAAAGATCAGAGAAAGGTGTTTTGCTCCTCCGCCTTTGCTGTACTAAGTAATTTATGTACTTGTGCGGACAAGCCAGGGCACCTGGGAGGGTGACGGAGTTGGTGAGTATGCTCCCCATTTGTCCAAGTGCGGCACTCGGATGCAAAGATTCATGCTATCACCATGCTATCACCTCCTTTTGGTCAGGTGTAGTGATGGATATGGATGGATGGCTATGGGAGAAACGCAAAAGCTGTGTGCGGGGCCATTGGGCCAAGATGAACAAGAAACTACTGGTAACAAGGGCATCGCTACTAGGAGCAAGAAGCTACTAGTAGCTCCTGGCATTACTACTAGGAACAAGAAGCTACTAGTAATATGTTGGTTTTGCCTAAGACCTGTCGGCACGTCAGGTTTCCTTTCGAACACAAACTAGTCATTGAGAAGGCCAGGCTGGCACGTGATACTGTGATACCGTGTCCGCTCCTTGGAATTGTTTGAGAATAGGGTCAGAACTTTGCCAGAACCAATCTGAAGGGAACAATATACAATTTAAAAGCATCAATACATCACATAAATGAATACATATATACATATATACACATACATAAAACGATTCATTCCAGTCGCAACGATTTTTAGGACATCATCAAGATGTCCACTACGAGCAGTTCTTTGGGAAGCTATGCATGTGGACTAGTTTCTTGACCTGCCCGCAGGCGGTCCCGCACAACAGCCGAAAGTTGCATTGGGCCTACAGGTGCAGTACATGAGTGTATAGAGTGAGAAATGGTATCCAACCGCAATGGCCTCCAACCTACTAGCGATGGCCACCAACCTACAACTTGGGAATTGGATTGACTGAGATGATATTGATCCTAGATTCATGAGAGAGATGATGAGGATTTAGAAGCAAGCGACCAACATGGCCATGGATTTGCAATGGATGCTCATGAGCGATACATACATATCATATTGTTGTGTTGTTTTACTTTAGTTTGCAAACTCCTGCACTTAATAGTATGTCGTTGAAGATGTCCTTCAGAATTCATGGATTTCTTGGAATACCGAGTACCCCTGAGCAGGTCCATTGCGAAACACAAAGAGACCAAAGAGGGCTTGCCTTGGGCCAAGTGAGCAAGAGCGACGGAATCTGGACAACAAGGACACTCAATCCAAACATAGGTTATTTCGTGCCCCTGAACATGTTTCTGTTGTTTTGTGTCCTTCACAAGGCAGCAACATTTAAGGAAGGAGATTCCACACGGCATCCAGTCAGCGATTAAACCTTGCAACCCCTTTTGGGAGTTTGCTCCCTACGAAAGGGTTCTCGGGGCGAGTCAGAAAGAACAGAAGCTGTGTGTCCAGGTTTTCTGCCAGGGTGCACTTTGGTGTTTAACAAGTGCCTTACTAGTAGTAACAAGAAGCTACTAGGAACAAGTGCATCGCTTCTAGCAACAAGTGCCTTACTAGTAGTAACAAGGGTGCACTTTGGTGTAGATTCATTTCACCTTTTTTTTTCTGAGCTTTTCTTAAGCAGGGCTTCAGTGCGATGTCTCCGGAGGCGTTTTTTGCCATATCTAAGGCATATGGAGACTGGCTTCCTTCGCTTCTTTCCAGAAGCCATTGCCAGAAGCTGAGACGAGAACGATCCAGTCTCAGAAGCTCGGTACCCCTGTTCTGCAGATTCGGGAAAGTTGGATGGTTGTAGTTTGATCTATTGGATGATTTATTTGTATAGGCCTGGATTTGGGGTGTTGATGTGCTTAGTTTGCGGGACTTTGGAGAGCAGTTTGGCTGCACTCATTTTGTTGTGTCACCATTCTGATGCAACAAAAATCATCACATTGTCCGGACATGTTGCAGCACCTTGCAGCACTTGTAGCAACATTTCAGAGACAAAGGTTTGATTGAATTTCTCAGAACAGTGCTACTAGGAACGAGGACGCTACTAGGGGCTCCTGGCATCGCTACTAGGAGCAAGAAGCTACTAGGGGCAGTTGAGAGTTAGTTGCGACCCTTTCGTCATGTGAAGCTCTGAAGTCCGACCATGCAACGCCCACCACCATGGTGAGCCAATAGTTTCACTAGGTTTCACTCAGTTCTTCTCTTGTTCCAAGTTCTTTCAATCTCTTCCATATAAATCCCCGTAAGATCCTTTCAGTGCGATCACTGTTCTGAGAAGTAGCATCCATTCGTTTGTTTTGGTGCTTGTCCATGCGAAGAGCCAAGCTGATGCGTGCAGCTTTCCACAGGGCTAAAAGTGTGGCGCCAGTGGCGCTGGGAGCTGTCGGTTTGTCCTTTCAAGGATTCAGTCTTTTTGCGGAGAACGTCAAGGCTGCACAAAACAGCCATGATGCACTTTGGGATCCAAGCTGGGTAGAAACCCACGGCGAGAAGACCATTGCCAAGCGTTTGGCAGGCCCCAAGGATTTACCGTTGAAGCTTTACACGTCCTGGTTTTGCGCGTTTGCGCAAAGAGCCTGGATTGCAGTGGAAGAAAAGCAACTGGAGTACTCCTACGTGGAAATCAACCCATATGAGGTGGATCCTCGATTTCCAGGAGGCTACACGAAGAAGCCGCTCCCACTGGAAGTCAAGAAGGCCATGTACCCAGATTTCATCGCCAGCAGCCCTAACGGCTTGGTGCCCTCTGTGGACTGCAACGGTGACAAGGTCTGGGAGTCGCTCCATGTGGTCCAATACATCGACGAGCGCTTCGATCATCCTCCCTACTTTCTGCCTCGCGAACCAGTGAAGCGAGCTCACGTGCGCATTTGGTCTGACTTTGTGACTGATAAAATTTGCAAATATTTCTACGTGCACTGGCTGGAGAAAGATCCAGCGGCCCAGTTGAAAGCAAAAGAAGTCTTTTTCGAGGAATGTCGAACCTTTGCCAGAGCAATGAGCAAGGATGGACCGTATTTTCTCGGAAGTGAGATCTCGATGGTGGACATCGCCCTTTTTCCCTTTTGGCAGCGATTTCTTTGGATTGGTCATCACTACCGAGACCTTGAGATGCCCAAGGACAAAGACTTTGAGCGCTTGCAGAGATGGTGGGAAGCGGCACGTGATCGTCCTGCTTTCAAGGCAACCTTGGTTTGTGCAGACAGATTGGTGGCCAGAGAGTGCCGCTGGGCTCGACTTCCTGACAAACAGCCAGCAGTAATTGGCCGTTTCAGATCAGGTTTGCCACTCCAACATACTTGGAGTAGGAGAAGTTGCTGAGACTAGAAATCACCTCCGAAAGTAGGAGGACTTTCTTCAATCATTGAAGTTCTTCCGAATCGAAAGAACTTTACATCTTGTAGCCAAAGGGGCAGCAAAACTTGGGGGTGTTGTTGGGTCTATCGACTGGGGCATCGGTGGTCGCTAGACCGGAGCTGCCTGTGGCCTTCCTGGCTGAGGACCATGGGAAGTTGGAGATGACATGTGCCAAGCTCAAATTGGAACTGCAGAGGAAGGCTGCATGAAGGTGATGGTAATGGTGATGATGATGATGATGATGATGATGGTGGTGTGTTGTCAAGTCAAGCCCTTCTGGAGATTGCTTTGCAGAGAATCGCGGCTGGAGAGGCAGAGGGACCCTCACTGGACGCGGTCGAGACAGAACTCAGTGGACAGACTGGACAGACAGTGCTATCTTTGGTTTGGCCTCAGTAGTGGGGTGGTGTGGCATGGGAACATATGATGGTTTTGGTGTGTGAACCCCTTCCAAGACACACGACCTTGGTATTCCAAGAAAGTGTTCGATGCAGCACAGTTGCACGTCCTTCCGCAGGAGCAACATAGATGATACGTATGATGATACATCATGATACTAATTAGGTAGTTGTTGATTCTTTTTGTGGTGGACTGACCGATCTTTCGTTCAAGCTAGGCACCTCCTCTAATGGCCTGTCAGAGGTGAATGAGGGGACCTACACGCAGGACCGAATAGGCTTTGTCAAAGCGAGAGGTGAACACCACCAAATGCCAACATTTGATGTTTCTTTGGTTTGGGGTGTTCCCGTGGCCATTCCAGCCATGCTTCTAAGGCGGCCAAATGTGAAGATCATCATGACCACTTCAGAGTCCTGAGTGTGTTGACAGTGTTGAGTATACCTCCTTGTCCAGGACTCTTTTGATGTATGGACGAGATACAATGGCTGGAGGGCCCAGGGAAGCAGCCTGTGAGTGGCTGAGAGCGACGCTGTTGAGCAGTTGTGAACTTATCAGGGTCCACTACAACCATGTTGGTTCATTGATCAAGTAGGGGGTGTTTGCTGACGTCATCATGAACTTCGCTTCAAGAGTGCATTCTTTGAGTGTGCCTGAGGCATCACACGGGCTCAAAATGCCACACGGCCCTATGCAGGGGCTCTCATTTTGAAAGTCGTCACTAAGGATTTGGCTGCAACATGTTAGACACCTGTGAGGTGGCCAAATCATTGTCGGATACACCTGACAGGAATATTTTTTGGGGAACTTGTCGATTGATTTGTTGTTTACTGTTTGCTTTCAAGAGAACTATATAACCCATGTCTTTGTGCTGTGCTATTCCCGACCACGCAACGGGCTTCAGCAGACATTGATGGGCAATGTTATGTTCCTACTGTGGGCATTTAACAGCTGCATTTTTGTTGGTCCGTGGTTTTTCACAAGTGCATCGCTACTAGTAGCTAGGGCATCGCTACTTAGTAAAGAAGGGCATTCCTACTAATTAGTTTGGTGAATGAACACCTGTGTCGGTGAGCGACTGCGGAGGTCACGGAGGTCCGGCGGATTTGCGAGCTGCGGCCGTCGAGCGAGCCCTTGAGCATGGAGTGCGCCTGGAGTGAGCCGTTTGTGCAGAGGACGTTGGACTCAAAAGATGTGAGATGCCACTAAGACACATAGAGCTATGCCATAAGGTATCGGTCAATTTGCATGCATTTAGAATGACATGTTCGCTAGTTTTTTTCTTCAGGGAGTGGGTTTGGAGCTTGCAGCAATTTGACCTACCATGCCAGTGTGTAACCAGCCCTGAGAACTTGAAGTTTTCACAGTTAGCAAGTGTGGCTCAATCATTTCAAGAGCATTGTTGGCGAGGATCCGAACCAAGCACTAGAGAAAAAGGAGGTGAAAGGTCATCATTCCAATCTTTGTCGGCAATTTTATACACACAAGTACACACACAAGACAGTATATATACATATATATATATCATATAAAATATGTTCTTACTTCTCAATGGTGTGGCTTTGGATCGGCGTTTCGTTTTGCTGTGCTGGTGCTGGATTTGCGTTTTGTTTGGGCATGCTGGTGCCGGTGCTGGTGCTGGGTGCTGGCGCGGGTGCTGGTGCTGGATCGGCGTTTGCTTGGGGCGTGCTGGTGCGGGTGCGGGTGCGGGTGCGGGTGCGGGTGTTGCTGCTGCTCTGCTGATGCTGCTGGATCGGCGTTTTGTGTGGGCGTACTGGTGCTGGTGCTGGTCCCTGGCGTGATATGATTTGATCCCTGGCATGACATGATGCCGTCCCTGGCGTGACGCCATGTCATCACCACAAGGCAGTGGTAATTACATGCATCATGTGTCGGGCACCATAGGGGCGGATATCGTCCCTGCCCTGACAGATGTCATCCCTGGCATGACATGATATCATCCTTGGCAGGGTCAGTGAACAATGCCCTTGGCACCGCTTATTGACAACGAAAGCTCTTAGACACTGGGCTTCTTCCTCAGGCACTATGAGTTTTTCCCTTTACACCGGCTATTTGGGCTCTATGCCTGCAGTGAGAGTTTGTGCATCCTTCAGGATCAGTTTCACTCAGCCATTGGATTTCGAGACGCCAGGTATCGCGTGGAGATGGCGACGGAACGAACTGCTATGCAGCCGCACCTCCTCTCCCGTTTGAGGCGAAGTGTTTCTTAGTTCTCAATTGCTGTTATCGAGTGCCCACTGATCCTTTTCGTGCAGGAAGGTGCCCGAGCATTTGCAGATTGAGAGGTAGATCCAGCATATCCAGTAGGCACTGGGTAGCCGATCCATGACAGAGTGCTTAAGGAACTAATTGGACACCATGCAGTCTCGTTGGGTTGGCCCTCTAGGATGTCTTGAATCTATCTGAGTCTGATTTCCAGCTCAAGCACTCTGGCTGGATCTTGGGGTTGTGCCCCGCCCAAGCCGGGATGGCCGCGAAGAACGCGGGATGTCAGGCAACAAATTTCTCTAGGTTCTGGACATTTCAAGTTCCCTGACATTCCCTGACAATCTGGATCCTCAATCTTCCTTCTGGCAGCTATGGGCATCTTACAGGTCTGTCGGACCTTTGTCAGCCTTGTGTTTTCTTCTTTTCTTCGGTCAATCTCCGCAGAATGTTGGTTCATGGCTGTCCAATGCTGTCCATATGGCCATTGAGGCTCAAATCCGATTTGAGCCAGCCATGGAGCAATACAAACATGTCGTGTATGTGGGAGATGATGGGTTGCGACTCTTACCTGTGACGCTGTTGGACCGACTGCCCGGTCAGGAGCATCCAATTTCGAGACTCGCGGATTTGCCTCCCCCGACGTCGTCGTCGGAGGCTTCAGAGGACACCCAGAGTCGTGTGCAGTTGGAGTTTCATGGAGCTCTAAAGCTGGCCTCCAGCTCTGGCTCAGACTCTCCAGAGCCTTGGCCACGAACAATAGCATGTGACGTGTGTGCTTTGACAGAGGGTGATTGCGTGCCATGCGGACTTAGCGAATCTTAAGATGTGTTTCTAGTTCCTGAAAATCGTGTGCACTGTAAGCAACATATTTATACCTGTTTTTATTCATAAGAGTGGCATTGTGTTGGAGATTGCTTCCGGCAAAAAATCCTCATTGGATCATCGACTTCCCACAAGACCTTTGAAGCTTCGTGGTGGAGACATGTCGCAGACCGGGGTGTCGATCATAATGTGGAGGAAACTTGGACTCGTCCTCTAGGTAGATGTTTGGGCTGGACTGTGAAGACTCCATACAGCATGATTCCAATACAAGTATGCCTTTCGTAGATCCGCACCTGCCACACTTGCCATTTGTGTAGGCTCTTGTGTTCTAAATCGATTTGCAGGCTGTTTCTTGCAGCTCAAGCCTGGTTGAAACTGCGGAGTCATGTCGATGTGAGTCGCATGATACGGTGGAGTTTTGAGAAACATCACCTCATCACAACGTTTTGAGCTGAATCCTTTCGTGTGTTCAGCACGTGTTGGGACGAGGATGCTGAATCTGATCGCCGGGAGCCGGATGAAATGGTGCACTGTTCCAACGAAGGGCCACTCCGATGAGAGGAGACAGAAATGGGATTGGTATGGATTGGTTTTCGGCAGCTGGAGAGTGATTCCATAATCACAGGATGACAGGATGATTACTATATTCTTCTCTCGTGCAAGACTTTAATAGAATTGGTGTTGTAGTAGTGGATGATGGTTGTGCACCACTTACATCATCTTATATCCGCTTACATGCTCTGAGTGTTTGTTCAAGTTTACTCCAAAGTGCAGATGTGTTGGATGTTCAAACAGAAGTGAGAGGGGTATGAGGGGTTAAGCATTCGAAATGCTTACGCGTCGGGTCTGAAACAAAACATATCTACCGAGAACGAAATAGCTATGATATGCTATGACCAGCCATGCGTTGCACACAATTCTGATAGTCGTTTCGATGGACTTGAAGATAGCCTTGTGGACCTTTGAAGGCCACATGAGAGACATCTCGCAGGGTTTTCTGTGATACAGCCTTGGAATGGTGTCTCATCCCCAAACTGCCACACAACAGTTTGGAATGGTGGCAACAAGAGTCAACGACTTTGGTGT
>CAXIVM010002717.1:0-12000 GCA_964035705.1 Porites rus | reverse complement strand
GGCGACGACTTCCAGGGTATATATATATACATATCATGGACATATATAAATATATGTATAAAATTGTGAATTTGAAGCCAATGAACCAAGAGCCACCTGACCTTCTCATGAATCCAAGACGAAAGGTGACATCGCATCGACCATCGACATTCGCCAATGAAATCATTGGCTCAAGGACCGGACTCGAGGTGCTGAGGACAAAGGAGCGTGGACTTCTTTTGGTAGGGACTTGGGTAGGAGCCCTTTAGGTTGAATAGGTTGTCGTAGGTGCTACCTTTGTGGTTCCGAAGGAATCACATTGGTAGCGGAGCTTGTTGGCCTCCGCGTAGGACGTAGGAGTAAGCCATGGCTACCGAATCCTCAGGAGAGGAAAAGAGTTCTGGAATCTGGAGTATGCTCCCATCATTCGACCCTGCAGTTGACAATGCCAGAGAGTATATAGCGAAGGTGAAATTTATTGATGGTATTTGTCCAAAACGGGATAGACCTATGTTGGCGCCCAAGCTGGCGATGATGTGCAAAGGAACAGCATGGCATCAGGTGAGAGCCCTACGACCTGAGCTACTTACAGATACCACGAACGGAGTGAAACACTTCCTGGCTGCACTTCAGAGTTGGGAAGAAACCGGAGAGCTGAAGACCTTTGAACTTTTTGAGAAAGCCATCTACAAGACGACCCAGAAGCCTGACGAATCCACTCAGAGCTACGTCAATAGATTGATGGTGGCATTCGATGAAGTTGGCCCTGATACAACATTGAAGTCGGTTGTGGCCTTTGTTCTTCTGAAACAAAGCTGCCTTTCTCATGAAGATAAAAAGAAGGTTTTGACCATGACCAACGGAGTGATGGAGACAACAGCCATTGAGGGTGCAATGAGGTCATTGTCCACGAATGTGCTGAATAGCTCTGCCGGACAGGAAAAGAAGAAAGTGTATCCCATCAACTTCACGGAGCCCGATGATGTTGATTCCAGCAAGGACTTCAATCCGGTCTATGCCATGAATATTGAAGATGATGAAGAGGCGAACCAAGAGACGATTGAAAGCATGGCATCCTGGGGCGATGCAGACGCCCTGGCCGTTCAGGCCTTTGAGAAGGACTTGGAGGATTTGCTGCAAGAAGTCCCAGATCTTCATACAGCATTAGTATCCTATCATGAGGCAAGAGCTCGCATCAACGAGCGCAAGAAGAACAGAGGTTTCTGGCCCGCCGGACAAAAAGGGTCAGGCAAGGGATACAAATCCGGATTTGCTGGAAACAACTACAAGGGCTTTCGCAAAGGTGGATCAAAGGGGAAAGATGAACTTCTTCAGAGGATTGCTCGCACCCACTGCAAGAAATGTGGAGAACTGGGCCACTGGAAGGCCGAATGCCCAAATCGACCCAAGGACCAGGTGAACATTGTGACCCAGGAGATGAGCGACAGTCCAGACCAAGTCGTGATTGAGGAGCTGAACATGAGCGATCACATGGAGGTTTGAAGTGACAAAACATTCATGAACATGGATCCCACCTGCAATGACTCCAGATTCGAACAAGCCTTCGTAGGAATTCAGTTAGCACGTAATTCACTCGATCCAACAGGGGACCTAAAGATAAAGATGCAGAAGTTTTTTAAAACAAGGTTGAATCCTGTGCATTTTGCCAGGCAAGACTTGCAGAGCCAGATCCCGCCGGATCAAGTCAGTTTGTACCCAAGCTGCACCAGTAAAGCCGGCAAAGAGGCTTTCAACACGCTCGGCTATGCCATTGTAGACACTGGTGCAAGTCGCAGTGTCATTGGAAGTGAGAACCTTCCACAGATGTTGAGCTTGTTAGACCGACACACTCGAAACCGCATAAAGGAAAAGCCCAGCCGCATCGGTTTTCGCTTTGGCAATAACCAGATTGAGTATAGCTATAAACAGATATGGGTTCCGATTCGAAACCAGACACAACAGATTTGGCTAATTATTGAAGTCGTCCCAAAAGGAACACCATTCCTATTGTCAATCCAACCGATGAAGAAACTTGGAGCTGTGCTTGATTTGACCCAAGGGACATGCCACTTGCAGACATTAGGGAAAGTCATTTCATTGAAGCAAGGAACAACTGGATTGCTCATGATTAGTCTTGCTGATCTCTGTCAAAATTCGTCTGTGTCAGCCCTTGCCGCATCAAAGATTGTCGATAAGCCTGCCCCTGAGCAGATTTGTTGCCATGCCCACCAGGAAGGACATCATGGAGATGATTCGCGAGACCGCAGATGCGGTCATGCAGCTGTTGAAGATCCTCCTGACTCTCCTGATGAATCAGGTGCAGACACAAGTGGAAGAGCAAGGAGAGCAGCTGGTGCCCAACGAACATGCATTGCAAATGCAGCATTTGATGCAAGAAGTTCAAAGTCAGAAAGCAATGCTGCAGCAGATCGCATCCAATTTGAAGATGCCCGGAACAAAGCCAACATCTCCTGGCCACCGGGACTCAGAGTGGTCAGAAGTCTCCGAGAGAGAAATCCATTTGTGGGAAGACGAACTGCAGATGATGAACGAGAAGGGTCAAGCCTCAGGAGCATTGAGCCCAGTCCGAGTGACAACATCACCAACGGTGACAAGTCCACCTTCAGGGAAGAAGCCAAGTCAGGCCGTCCCAGCTGGAATGAGTGGTGCCCGCTCTCGACAGATCGAAGCTCCCGCACTCGGCGGACCCATTCTGGCCCCCGGAGGAGTTTGGATTCCGGAAGAGAAGGTGTCTGGGAGCGAATTCACGGCACCTCATGGCCGAGACGTGGCTTGGACTCAAGATGCAATGACATCATGGGGCCGCAAAACCATCACCTGGGGCAAGAAGCACCCAGGAAAGATGTACTACCAGATCTACGAGACAGACGATCAGTATGCGAACTGGTGCCTGAGCCGTATCAATTCGCTAGGCATGCCAGTCCTCGACTTTGCCAAGTATTGCCAAGTCCGCCGCCAGATGGAAGCACATCTCCACCAGGGTCTGTGATTAATTTAGCAACGAAGGTTTCCAACAGGTCAGAAGTGAGCTGGTTGAGAAGTTTGAGAAAGGAACTTGAAACCATGGACAAATCCCCAGGAATTGATCTTCTTGAAGTGTATGCCCAACCAAACAGCCGTTTAGCCGAAGAAACCATGAAGCACGGAGGGTTGGCAAGAAGGTTCACTAGGGAACATGGAGACTTGTCGACACATCATGGACAGTTGGAGTTGCTTCGAATGGTGTGCAAACATCGACCCAAACACATTTGGGTCGCTCCAGAATGTGCACCTTGGTGTTCGTGGAATAGGTTTAATGCCCGAAGAAGCCTTAGAAGTTTCGATAACATCCAATCAATGCAGGAACAGTCCAAAGAGCAGCTGAAACTGTGCACATTCCTATGCAAGATTCAGATAGAAAACGGCAGACATTTCACAATGGAGAATCCTGGCTCCTCAGGAATGTGGAAGCAAGCAGAGATTCAAGAAATCATCAATTTAACGAAGATGGTCATGTTCGATCAATGCCAATTAGGCCTCAGGCATCCACAGAATCACCAGCCGATTAGGAAAACCACTAGGTTGCAGACGACCTCACGAGCAATTGTTCGTAACATGGATGATAGGAGATGTTCAGGTAAACACAAACATCATCAGATAGCTGGAACATGTCATTTTCAAGGGAAAACCATTGCCCTGTCGAGATTCGCAGCTTTCTACCCTCAAATGTTGGCTAAGAAAGGAGCTAAAGGAATTCTTGAAGAAGACCAAACCCCAGATTACCCAGTGATTGAAGCATCCAATGCAATTGAACTTTTGTGTCCAGTTCGTGAAGCCGAGAATCCACCCGAGAGTGAGCCTGGATCCAAGCGGACACGGATCAAGGGTCCAGAGGAAGACTCCTTGAGCCGAAAGCGAGGACTTGAACCATATGAACCCAGTACAGAGCTGACCGGACAGTCATGGACTGAAGTCATGGAAAAACTTCAGATGATTTTGCCAAAGTCCGGAGCGCAAACCATCGATCTTCAGACGTGGCCAGGCAGATTCATTTGCGAACATAGCCAGATTGCCGATGTCCAAGAAATCAAAGCAATTAAAGGGGTTGAAAGATACATGCTTGGAGATCATAGGCACACCCATCGACAAACGATTTGCTTATGCCGCAATACCAAAAGGGTCATGGACCTAGGGGTTGATGAATGGACCAAGATGCCTCAAACACAACAAAGAAGAAAAGCCATTCCAAGCCATATTATGATTGCCATTTTTGGTAGGAATCCTGAAGGATTAGATGCAAGCCAAGCCAAGTCTGAATCCATGATTGAACCAATTCGCAAGTCGATGTCACCAAGTCAGTCAAGCCCGGGAGAAGGAATTCCTCCTTCAATTCGTGAAGCCAGCAATGGAGAGATGCCGATAGCCGAGGTAAGTCAGAGATCTTCCAGTTCGGCCGAACCTTTGGCCCCAATTCCGTCATGGACACCAAATGCAACCATTAATTCTGGACCCAAGTTTCTGGAATTGAATAGTAAGCAACAGACTATGATAAAGAAAATGCACAACAACCTAGGACACCCTGTGTCAGAAAAGCTAGGAGAGCATTTAAAGAGACTTGGATTCACTGAAGGGATGGTTGAAGGTGCAAAAGATTATCAATGCCAGTCATGTGCTGAAAGGGTTCCACCGAAACTTACCACTCCCGGAAAGTTAAAGGAACCACGAGATTTCAATGAGAGAATCGCCATGGATGGTTTTGAATGGAAAGGGGAAAAAGGACAAAAGTTTTATGTTCTGCATTTCTTTGACGAAGCCAGCCATTTTCATTTAGGGAGAAGATGCCTTCGAACCAGTGAAAGCTTGATAAAGACTTTTGAAGAAACATGGACGCATTGGGCAGGCACCCCCTCAGAAATTCAACACGATGAAGCCGGAGAGTTCATCAGCCAAGCCTGGAAAGATTATTTGCAGAAAGAAGGAATCCGTGCAATCGTAAGTGCAGCCCCATGGCAACGAGGTCGGATCGAAAGGCATGGAGGAGTAATTAAAGAAATGTTGAGTCGTGTTGATCAAGAGAAACCCATCCGGAATGAAAAGCAATTCGACGAAGCGCTCAACCAATGCTTTCAAGCCAAGAATAGTCTGACCATTGTCAAGGGTTACAGTCCTGAACAAGCAGTCCTAGGTAGATCACGTAGATTGCCTGCATCCATTTGTGGAGATGAAGAATTTACAGCACATTCGATAGATGATCCCAGGGACACGAGATCAGAAGATTTCCTTCAGAAAATGGAAGTCCGAACTCTTGCTAGGAAAGCTCTTTTAGAAGCTGACAATAGTCAGGCCATTCGTCGTGCCATTAATCGCCAGTCAAGAGGACAAGAGCATCCATGGCAATGTGGAGAGCTGTGCATGGTTTGGGACAAACGCAAGTCCCCAAACATGCTCGAGAAAGGACGGTGGACCGGACCCTGTCAAGTAATCATGGAAGAATCCCGGACAGTGCTTTGGGTAACATACATGAACCGCTTGTTGAGGGTTGCAAGAGAAAATATTCGACCTGTGTCAATTAGGGAATTCAGCAAAGTTGCATCATTTCACCAGAGCTGTGATGAGAAACGGTTGGAGGCAATGGCTAATCAACTCAGGAGTCAATTAAAGGAAAGAAGCGGAATGTTCCAGTTTTCCGACTTGACAGAAGTTGAGAATCCCGAATCCGTCGATCCTGAGCAGGGAATGCAACCAGAGGAAGAGCCTCTTCGCAGAGCATCAGAAGCCGAAGTGACACCACCAGCCATCGAGACACCCCAAGTGAATGAGCCAACCAGTGAAGCACCCGTTTCGCATGAACCATCAGTGAACAATCCACAGAATGAGTCCGATGAAAACCAGGGGAATCTTCTTGGAGGGGAAAATCAAGAGGGAGAAGAAAGGGGAGTAATTGAATCAACAGGGGATTCTTTTACAGTAGTGACCGAGGTGTACAATGTGAGCATTGTAGAAGCTAATGATCCAAACGCAGTCACAGTGAAAGACAATGGAGCATTGTGGCCGTGCCAGGAAAACATTTTAGAAGCCAATGCTGATTTTTGCATGTTCGAGTTCGATGTTCCCACAAGGCATTTGTCCGCATTTTGCATAGAGCCATGCCTTCATGTTGAAAAGATAGTCAATGCAGCCAAAAAGAACCATGTTGAAGTAGTGTACAAACACTTGAGCCCATCTGAAAAACAAGAATTTGATGAAGCGAAAAAGAAGGAATTAGGATGCTGGATAGAGACATCATTGATAGAACCCTTGCTGAGAGACAAGATACACCCAAGCCGCATCATGTCATCAAGATGGATATTGACCTGGAAAACGGATCCATCATCAACCAATGGTCGAAAGGCCAAGGCAAGACTTGGTAGTGAGAGGATTTGAGGATCCTGACGCAGCAACAGTCAGTACAGAATCCCCTACATTGTCGAGGGATGGGCGAATGGTGATACTTCAAGAAGTGAGTAGCCGAGGATGGAACCTGCAAAGCTTTGATATTAAGACTGCATTTCTTCGTGGCCGAGCAGATGAAAGACAGCTAGCAATGCAGCCGGTTCCTGAACTACAAAAGATGCTGAACCTGAAAGCTAATGAGGTATGCTTACTAAAAGGTAATGCATATGGGAGGGTAGATGCACCGTTGCTGTTCTACAAGGAGTTTCGCAAACAGTTGGAAGCTGAAGGATTCCAAGCCCATCCCCTTGATGCATGTCTGTTCATGTTGAGGAATCCCAAAGATCCACAAAGATTAGAAGGAATATTGGGAACACATGTTGATGATGGGATAGGAGGAGGAACCGAACATTTGAGAGAGCACTTGTCAGGATCCAGAAACATCTTCCTTTCGGTCAAAAAGAATACAAGAAGTTTAGATTTACTGGCCTGGACATTGAGCAGAATCCCGACAGCTCCATAAGGGTAAGTCAAGCAGAATACATCCAAAGAATAGACCCAATAGACATACCCAAACCAAGGAGAAAGGATGAAAACTCCATGGTGACACCACATGAACTTCAACAATTGAGAGCTTTGTGTGGCAGCCTCCAATACGCAGCAGTGCATTCGAGACCAGATTTAGCTGCCAAAGTGGCATTTTTGCAGAAGAAGGTTCCCAAGGCCACAGTGGCTGATTTGCTAGAAGGAAATAAAATCCTGAAAGAAGCCAAAAGCACGATGGAAACATCCATTCTAGTACAACCAATCCCTGTGGAACAAGTCACTTTCGCAAGTTTTGGAGATGCCAGCTTTGCTTCAGAGCATCAACTGAAGGCCCAACAAGGCCTCTTTGTCATGGCAACCACCAAGAAGCTAGGACAAAACGAGGTAGCCGAGTTTTCTCCCATGGCTTGGGGATCAAAACAGATAGCTCGAGTAGTGAGATCAACTTTGAGTGCAGAGGCATATGCCATGTCCAGTTCGCTAGACAAGCTAACCTGGGTAAGATGCCTGTGGGGTTATGTGAATGATCCATACTTTCAATGGCAAAAGCCGGAAAAAGCACTTGCTAACCAACCCAAAGCCTTGTTAGTGACGGACTGCAAGTCATTGTATGATTTAGTCACCAAGCTAGCTATTCCTAACTGCCAAGAGTGGAGGACAACAATAGAGGTCATGCAGATAAAAGAACAAGCTGAAGGAAACGCTCAATGCCGATGGATTTCTACAGCAATAATGCTGGCTGATTGCTTGACAAAACCTATGGACGCAAGCTTCCTTAGGAAGGTGCTGGCACTTGGCAGGTTTCGCATTTTTGATGAGACCAATACCCTCAAAACAAATGCTAACCGTAAATATGGAGAACGTTGGGCAGAGAGCTTTCGCAGTCTTGCAACCGAGTCAAAGGATTCATTTCGAAAACAGAAATATAGTGAGTGTGAATTTGAAGCCAATGAACCAAGAGCCACCTGACCTTCTCATGAATCCAAGACGAAAGGTGACATCGCATCGACCATCGACATTCGCCAATGAAATCATTGGCTCAAGGACCGGACTCGAGGTGCTGAGGACAAAGGAGCGTGGACGCTTTTGGTAGGGACTTGGGTAGGAGCCCTTTAGGTTGAATAGGTTGTCGTAGGTGCTACCTTTGTGGTTCCGAAGGAATCACATAAAATAATCTATATTATATGTATGTACTATAACAGGAATGAATGAACATACTGTACACCTTGAAAAGTAGTCTCCAGTCACCACCCCTGTAGGTGAGAGAGTTCCTCCCGTGTGTCCCCACAAAAACACCTTCACTATACCCGCGTGTCGTTTTCAACCCGCGAAGCGGCGTCCTCCCAGCTACGTCCCGGTTAGGCGTCACCAGTTCGGCGTGGATCCCGAGCGGCCTTGTAAACGGTGTCGCTGATATCATCCATGGTCACGATGAAGTTCACAGCCACGCTGTAGATCACGCAGTCGATGGGGTTGTGAAAATGCATCCTGACCCATGAGAATTGGATGTTGGGCAATATGATGAGCCTCTCTTAAACATAGAAGCTGAGGCTTGGATGCTGCACGACATGATGATGACCTTCTGACACATAGAAACTGAAGAGGATTAGGGCAAAGAAACACTTCAAGCATGCTCTAGCAGCTCTTCATTTGGGAGGGACACTCGTGGTTTCTGGAACCAAAACCAGGACACAAACTGCAAAAAGGTGACTCTGAACTCTGAGCATCAAAAGAATCGGCACTGAGTAGCCAATGAACCTGAGTTGGCTTTGATGGCAGGATGGATTGACGACTGGTGGATCTGATGGGTATGAAACATATTCTTGCAAGAGAAAAGTCAAATTATATTGGTAAGTGTCAAGATCTAACACTTGAATGACCCAAGTGTCCACCATAGAAAACATACACCATCTGACACCAATCACTTTCTCCTCGATATCCGATATCCCCTCAGTTTCCCTTATGTTGAGTTTCCCTAAACATCTAGGAACCAAATCATTAGTGCGAGCGCTTCCTGGAAGAAGCCTGAGCTATCCTGCGTCCTAAGTAGTAGCTTACTTGTAGGTGTTAGCTACCTCTCCCTTACCTAATTAAGTAGGCGCCTACTGACGGGGGGAGCGGGGCAACCAAAAAGCCTTTCCCAAACCTCGTGTGGCTGGACACTCTCTCAGCAAGAGGTTGATGGTGAATCCAAAGAGACTCCGCAGGAACCAATGTGCGCGCGTGATGACGAAGGATTCCGACGTGTCATCCATGCCTTTCTTGAAGGAAAGGTCTTCCACATGGTAAAAGACCTGAGAATGGTCTGGCGATCGCATTGGTTAAAGCAGACGTCCGGGACAGGCGATCCGTAGTTCCCTTCATTGAAAAAGTCTACTGTATCATACTTTACATATATATATATATATCACCTTTCGATCTTCGTCAATTTTCACTCCTATCAGGGGCTATTGTAAGGCGTGCTACTATTGTAAGAACAACGTCTGACAGTTCCAAATCCCTGTGTTCTGAAGGGAAGCATTTTTTTACCTACTACCCACTTCCCAAAAAGGGAAGCTGGTTGAAGAAGTCTCCCAAAATTCCACTGACTTTGGTCGACTCGTGCAAACCAAATCGCATAGATCGCTTGACTCACATTCCATCCATGTCCCAGGTGACTGTCTGCGCCGCGCGCGAAGAACATCGTCATTTGCACCGAGATGAAGCCTGCGAACCTGAGCTGCGAACGGACGGTTTCGTGCGGAGGCATGGGTTTGGTCCACGGAAAAGGCCGCCAGGCGAGCAAAAAGCCGTGATGAGATGCTCCGTCTAAACATTATGGATTTGAAGAACAAAACGGATCAAGCAAAGGTGCTTCCTTCTTCGGAGATTGAGATGAGTCTTCTTTCCAATGGTTTGTCACTGTCATGACCGCTCATCCCCAAACATATTGAAGGTGCTACTCCAGGATCGTTCGAACGCCCGGAGCGGGCGGGCTGAGGCTACGACCAGAATAGATATTCGGCATTGGCCACTTCATCGTAGCTGCTGTTACAAGGAGTAAAGGTAAAACCATCCGAACAGCAGCTGACCCAGAAATATCCAGCAAGTTTGCAACAAGGAGCCAGAGATTCTCGTATAGGTGGAATAGGCAGTGAAGTGACCCTTCTTCAGCAAATCCAGTGGCACAAAGGCCGCATAGGTCAACACCAAGGTTTGAATCAGAAGGATTCCAAAGATCATCAGAATCCCAAACCGCGTGTACTGTAGCAGATGAAGAAAAATGAGATCCAAGCTAAAGCACTGCCTAACTCGTTTTCCGAGTTGGTGAGACAGATACATGAAGTCTTTAGCAGTTTGTAAGACAACACAGATTGGCTTAACATCAAAGGACTGAGGACTGCTAACATGAATGAATCCGTCTTTCCTGTTTGGAAAACCAGGAAATTGGACATTGGACGTCCTGGTCACTAACAAAAGTGATACACAAGAAACACAGAAAACACACACACACACACACACACGGAGGGGCCACAGTATGTCAAATTCGAAAGGAAACAGTCAGATACATATCCCATACACTCCATGTATGCCATATATGCCGATCAATTGGGGTGGTTTTGGGGGTCAATGTAGGCATATATGACATACATTGAGTGTCTGGGTATTGAAACAAACACCCAAGAAGGGAAAGCTGTTTTGGGAAGAACATCCGTCCATCACGTCCGTCGTGTTCCACACGTCCAACGCTTTCTCGTCACGGTGGTGTGCCTGCCAAAACGCTTGGTGTTCCATCCAACGCCGGTATGCGGTGAACAAAGGCGTTTCTCGCGTTCCGTCTGAATGTGTGGGTGGGAAGGCACGGTGTGTTTTTTTGGCCAAGGAGCAAAGTCTTGCTTTCAAATGACCAATCAAGACCTTTCAGCAGCCACTTGCCCCAGACTAATCCATATCCCAGAAGTCCAGTCCAAAGCTTCCAATCCTCATACCAGATACTACCTTCTTTGGCTCCAAAGATAAAATTGCAATATGTTTTTGCTTCCTCCATGATCACTGCGGAAAATAAACGGTTGCAAGTACTGCGTACAGCAACTAAAATAGCCTTGGGATGTCTTGGGCCTAAACAGTGCTCAGTCAGTTCCGCTTGGTCAGTTGAGCTGTCTTTGTAAAAAGTACTTGCGATGAATCCGGAAGTCTCACTAACCGCTCAAGACACCTAACACTTGACACTTACATCTTCTATCACTAAGATTATCCTCACACCACTGTACTACTATATAATTCCCATAGAAATTACAAGGCATACTGGAAGCCGGAAGCCTGCAAGCCATCAAGAATGCCCATGCAAGAATAAATACTCTTGTCGCTTAGTGCTGACATCAGGAGCCTGCGAACAGTGAACAGTGAAGAATCAAGAGCCCATGCACACTCTGCTGACTCTGCTTGGTGGAAAAGAAACAGATCTCCAACGTCCAGGCCTTGGGCCTTTGCGTCTTGTTTCGAGCGGGTCAGGATGATTATATATATACAATTAGATGGCTTGAACCTACCAAACCCTGCAAGTGTCATCGGTGAACATCGAGACTACATCTGTTCCAGGGTGCGGTGCCCGTATATCCTTTCAGTCCTGATGGCAGATCCCCTCGTTGTTTGGTGTTTCAAAACCAAAGGATCCCAGGATCAGTGGAAGAATAGACCAGCAATGACCAGCATATTATCCTCAATGCTCCAAAAACGGTGGTAAAATGTCAAAGCAGTGATGTCAGTAATGTAGTCATTTGTTGGATTGCCCATAGTCTATCTATGTCTATCTACATTTAAAGATCATGTCTCCTATGGGACCCTGGCATCTGGTTGGTGTTCAGGTTTTACCAAATACACTAGTCACTTGCCCATTCCTCTTTCCGCAACTAAGTTGAAAGGCCATTGAAGTAGAAATGGGATAACTCTCAGGATGCAACAGCGAGAAGTGGCCTCATTCTCAGTGGTGTCCGGACGAGCCGAGTCACGTTCCATCGCGCGCGTCGATCGCGTCCTCCGTCACAGCAATTCCAGACTGGATCT
>CAXIVM010002716.1:0-13665 GCA_964035705.1 Porites rus | reverse complement strand
TGCAAGCAGACGCTTGAATTTTGAGCTGCGGAAGAAACTGCCCCAAGGCCTGACCCTTTCGCACCTCTGCCTGCCAAGCTGCGCGATGCTGGGTCCTTGGACGACTTGTCTGCCCTCCTGGAGCCTGAGGATTTGTTCGCCAACGCAGCCAACGCCACAGAGCTGCGCAGAAGCCTGTTTGCAGCTCTTGAAGCTGCCTTGTCTCGGCGCGGGTCCATCGCAGACATCGGCCAAGGTCCACGCTTTGAGTTACACTTGTTGCTCCCAACACCTTTTTGGCACGCAGTGCGGACAGTAGCAAAGCAGCAAGGTTGGTCCCTTTGTCAGGGTTTGGCTGCCAATATTGGCTGGCTACACAGTGAGGGCGCTCGTGTCCGCATTTCTGCGCAAGAGCAGCACCAGAGGACCCCGTGCATTCTAGCCTTTTTTTGGGGCCCCTCCCAGCTCCAGGAAGTCCAGCTTGCATGGATACATCACAAACAAGCTGCTTGAAGGGGAGAGCGTCCCGGAGCACGCGCGCCCCAGGCAAAGCTTTTGCAACACGGGGACTTTGCGGGGTCACCGCAACAACTTGTACAATTTCGGTCGCACTGGCTTAGCCAGCAGTGAGATTACCGAGACCTACAAGGTCAAGCAAGAGAGCGACGGGCTGCCAGCTTCTCAGTTTGCTCAGAAGAGTCACATTAACAAATGGTGTCATAGCGAGGCTGACTACAACGTCACCGGCACGATGCGGGACCAGAATTGTGTGTACGCCTTCTACCATGTCGTCCACGGACAGGTAGGTCCTACGCTAGAAGTCCTGACAAGTGGCAATGCCTCTGACATCGGCTTCTTGAAGAGGTTCAACGTCGTGTTCACGGACTACATACCTGTTGAGTGTCCTCAGCAACAAGCTCATGAGAGCGAGAAGCTTTTGCAAGACCTCATGGAATGGTTGGGGGAGCACAACATGTCCCAGGAACGCAGCAGTGAGATTGAAGCAATCAGTCTCAACCAGTTTGCGCGCCACTGGGTGCGGGCCGTTCTAGAAGTCATTCGTGAGTTCCGAGATCAGAAGCCTGACCTGTCATCAGCTTGGACACAAAAACTCATGTATGCGGACACGGACATTCTTCGGTGGGCAAATGCAGTCAACAAGATGAGGGCCTTCCTGGCTTCAAAAACACCTCTTGCAGGCCCGGTGAACCCCTTCCTGGCCAACGTGGATGTGATTGAGGTTCAGTATGCGGTGCATGCGTGGTTGCGTTAGCTCGAGTACTTTTCGGCGTTGGTGGCACATGCTGAGCAGGGCCGCAGAGCCGGCGCTTCTTCTCTTTTGGGCCCGCCGCCGCCGCCGCCGCAGCCACCTTCAGATCAGGACGATGAGCTGAAGGCCATGAAATGGATCATTGTCGACACGCCAGACAATTTGGAGCCTGTTGCTACTTCCACCTTGCGGAAAACTTTCAAAAACAAGTTGGCGGCGCTGGGAGGCTGGAAGCGGAAAGGCAAGAAGGGAGCGGAGGGGGGTCAGGAAGTCGACCCCGTGGCAGCGGAATGCGCGCAGCGCAAGCAACATGTTACACTGCTCTTAGGCGCCGTCCGCAAGCTCAAAGAAGTAGGTCTTGTGGATTGGGCTGACGCAGAAGCAGGAGACCCTGCGCGACAGCCTGGAGGTCGACACAGGGTGTTGGTCTTCAAGAAAAGGCTGTGGAGCGACATTCTGCCCAATGAGACCGCGCTTGAATGGGCAAAGAAGTTGAAAGTCAGCCAGGATCAGTTCCCGCAAGTGGCAGATTGACCCCTGCCAGCGGCAAGGTGAAGGTGAGTGGCGCCGGGACGAGAAGTACTGAGAGTAAAGACGGGAACATTTCTTTTGCGCCGGAGTTTGGATGGCGAGCCCTGGTGTGATGATTGAAAGTTGCGTAGATACTGCTCGAAGGTAGTGCGTAGGCATCGAACCCAAAGGGCACGCTGTCCAAAGCTCTAAGAGTTAAATCTTCGATTGGATTTGCCCGACGTGGTTGGGGGTGTATCAAAAAGGAAAGTCAAAATGCCTTTTCCAGTGGCTGGTAAATGCCTATCCGGTGTCTTGCTTTCTTTTTCGGCTTGTGCGTCCACTCGCGCCGCCACTCGCGCAGCCATTCGACCAGCCACTCACAGCCACTGGGCACCTCACCGCTGCATACGTGCAGCGTTTCTGCAGCCACGGGTGAGAACGCATTCATTTCATTTCAAGAAATTTCGACTAGTGGCAAGGGCTCCCTCCGGGACCCTGGGTGTGCCATGTTTGTGTAACCCTTTCCTCTTGTGTTCAGAAATTTGAAAAGCATATTGGATAGAAAAGCAAAGGACATGTAACGGAAAGCAGGCAATTTGTGGATACGCTTTTTCCAGGCCATTTCTATAGAAAGCATATTGATCAGGAAACTTTTTGGCTCGAGCATCCGAGGCTGGCAGGACTCAGGAGCCCTTGACATGTCCGCGTCCGAAGAGAACGCGCAGGACGGAGCGGCTCCCAGCGGGACCGCAGGATATATGAACAGCGCTCTGCAGGATATATGGCATATATATATATGTATGCAGGATGAATCAGGATGACCTATATTTCAGCATTGCAGCATCATGGATTGTTCACTGAAGTGTTCACTTCTTTGTGCTATTTATGTGATGCTCAAAACACAAAAAGCAAGAGTGAAACGTTGTGCCTTTTCCGCGATTCTGGATACCATGGCGGCAGCTCATAAGCCACGATGGGAGTTTCACATCAAATACACATCACACGTTCCAGACTTGGACGCTATCCAGGGCTTGTCTTGGCATTCATCCAGCCAGAGTCAGAGCGAAGTCCTTTCTCATGTCTGGGAATGCTTGACAGGAGAGGGTTGCCTTGGAACTGTACTTGGCACATTTCCAGTCCTGATTCAACGTCTCTCCTACTCAAATGTGAAATCAACGTTAGTAAATTGGTTTGTTTCGGCCGATTTAACCGCAAAGTATTTTTCATTTGTTTGTCAATGTTTGTGTCGTTGGATAGTGTTAAAAAGTTGATATGTGCTCATCAACCAGACTCATTTAAGGAGTGATCAGGATGCGGGTCACCAGTTCTTGATCTACAAGCATTCAAACCACGAGGAGTGGGTATGCCAGATCTTGAGCCGGATTGGGATGAGTGATGGACTCCAGTCTGCACGCTCCGCACAGATAAAAACAATTGGAGCCTGCTGCCGGAACGGGTCCCATCCGGAACGAAGAGCTGGGTCCCATCCGTCAAGGCTCTAAACACCAGATGCGCGCGGCCCCCAAATGAAGTGGTTCATGTGTTATTCCTCCATTTTCACCCTTCCCGTAAAAAGCGGGTATGAAAGAGTCTAAGTTGTCAGACTGGTTTTCAGGCGGATGTCACATGGATGTTCATAGCTGCCACGGCGCCCGTGCCTCATGCTTTTTCACATTGTTCCTGTCATGTCCTGAGTCGTTTCCCCTTCTCAATGTCTTCTTTCTTGAGGGCAGGATCCGGGCTTGCAACCTGCTCATCGCAGATTTGGGGAGACCCATCGTGATATTTAAAGCCCACCAACATTGCACTTCGTCAACGTGGGTGAGTCCACCATAGATTATCGTAGGTCGTTGTAGGGAATGGGAGGACTGGCGCCCCTGGGCCCCTGATGATGGACTTGAAACGGTGTTGTGAGAAGAGATGAAAACGGAGATTCCAACCAGCGGCCCACACACAAGGCATTAGGCCTCATTGTTCATGCTTTCTCCAGCAGCTAGTTTGCTTTGAGTTGCTATGCCCTCAACGCAACTTCATTTGATGTGTGTGTGTGTGTCAAGACTTGGGGATGTTCCAAAAGCATCTAAAAGCAGCCAACTCCATTCCTGTACCTGGATGTATTGGGACTGATCAGGCTCTGGTGATCACAACGAGGAGAACTTTCAGACAGGCTGCCGGATGAACTTACGGCAGAGCTGTGAGACAGAGCTAGGAGCTGATGTGTCATCCTGCCGGATGCTGTGAAACAAAGAAGTTTTTGCTACAGAAAAGCATCTTTCTTTTGGTGTCCGGCTGTTTTGGAATGATTCCCCACCTGCCAGTGGCCTTGTTGAGGTGAAGATGCTATGGTGATATAGAGGACTTCCCTTAAGAAAGCAGACCTTCGCAAAGACCCTGCCTCGCTTGCGCAGCCAAGGATGTCAATCATTCCGTGGTGCGCACCTGTTTTTGGAATGCCCCCCACCCGTTCTGACGAAGTTTGGACATCTAGCTAACAGAGACTCCTGACGGGACCCCGAGGCATTCTCATTGCTAACGTGACACTCTACCCGGTATTTGGTGCTGGACTAACCGCCACGTAGGCTCCGAGACCCTCGTCACTATGGGGTGTCTCTGGCGATCACCGGATAGGTCGCATGTTGGCTGGGAGTGACTCCGGGGGTCCAATGACGTGAGGCGGCTTGCGCGGATACTTGTGCGACGTTCTCTGCAAAATGGATGCTGAGGTTCTTATATACGTCAGTCTTTTCCTTTTGCCCTGGTCCATGCGTGCGTGATTGCCACAGCCGCTGCGATCCCAGAGAAAATGGGCACGGACACTGGCAGCCACTCCGAAGCGCACCCGCTGACCGCCAATCCAACGCGTAACCACCGAGCCACTGGCAGCCATTCGAGCACGAGCAGCCACTCGAGCGCGCAGCCACTTGCAGCCACTTAAGTGCACAGCCACTTGCAGCCAATTGAGCAGCCACTTGTAGCCACTTGAGCAGCCACTTGAGCAGCCACTTGCGCAGCCACTTGCGCAGCCACTTGAGCAGCCACTTGACCAGCCACTTGCGCAGCCACTTGCAGCCACTTGAGCAGCCACTTGAGCTGCCACGTAAGTGCACAGCCACTTGCAGCCAATTGAGCAGCCACTTGAGCAGCCACTTGAGCAGCCACTTGCGCAGCCACTTGCGCAGCCACTTGAGCAGCCACTTGAGCAGCCACTTGCGCAGCCACTTGAGCAGCCACTTGAGCAGCCACTTGAGCAGCCACTTGCGCAGCCACTTGAGCAGCCACTTGCGCAGCCATTTGCAGCCACTTGAGCAGCCACTTGAGCAGCCACGTAAGTGCACAGCCACTTGCAGCCAATTGAGCAGCCACTTGAGCAGCCACTTGAGCAGCCACTTGCGCAGCCACTTGCGCAGCCACTTGAGCAGCCACTTGAGCAGCCACTTGCGCAGCCACTTGAGCAGCCACTTGAGCAGCCACTTGAGCAGCCACTTGCAGCCACTTGAGCAGTCACTTGCGCAGCCACTTGAGCAGCCACTTGCAGCCACTTGAGCGGCGGCAAGTGGCCGCAAGTGGCTGCAAGCGGCTGCTTTTTTGAAATTCAAAATGCGCTTCATTTGCACGCTCTCTGAACATTCCAAAGTCATGTTGAATCTAAAACATGTTGATTCCGCAAGACCATGCAAAGTGGAAAACTTCCACTCTTGTACCAGTCCGAAACAGTTGATTTCGACAGTGCATGATGGCGCCTCATATGCTTTCATCCCATCCCGTTTGTTGAGTCGAGATTGAACAAGATGAACATGCAAGTTGTTTGCATCTATAAACACACTTCTTATCAAGTTAGGCAACAACACGCTGGTTCCACTGGCGACGTGCTTCTCCTTCATGCTACTCATCACACTTTCTGTCTGCTGTTGACAGTGGACTTGCACTTATACGAGGATGTGGTCATGCCAATGTGGATACCACTTTAGGTTTTGGACACAAGAGCTGGGCTAGCCACAGTTCTATGGAATGGACGGCGCTAGACTGCAGGTTTTTTGCAGTGACAACGTTTCTTGAGCATGACTGCATTCCTCAGGCATAGCATGAGGCCTTGCTAGAACGTCTCTTCACGACATTCAGAAGCCCCTTCCACGTAAGTCAAAGAGCTAACTCACTGGGTTAGATGAAACGACGTGGAATCTGTGGGTTAGAAACTCGTCAAGCCTTCAACTGTTTTAATCTCTGGGCCTGAGAGCTGAGACTAAAGCCTTCAAGATGGAAGCACAAATTGGCGAGATTTCATCGGTCTTTCACCAGATTTCATTTCAGACATCTCACCTCATACATGTAATGGTCAAACCAGCATGAATCATACTATGAAACAAATCTTGATTGTGGACAATGCCACATGAGATGTGGCCCTTAATACATCCTTTGACCTGTAAATAAAGCGCAGGTAGTGTTGGTATATCGCCATGTCCAACCCACATCTGCCATCGAAGATTCATCGACATCTTGAATATCAAGACTGAGAGCTTCAGAATGAAGTCTTTGGTCTTCAGAACCTGGCCTGTCATGCCAGCCTCAATGGTTGACTCACTGGAGAGAGACACCGCAGCGCACAAGCCCGGCTCCAGTGGCAGCAGGCCGGATGGCTTGCGTTGTTTGGCCGTGCCGTATTTATCGAGTGACCGAAGGTCACGGCTCTGCCAACTTGTCACCTTGACATACAATCGCTATATGATGTTATTATATGATGTATATGTCTCTATCAAGCAACAATGAAATCACCTTACTTATTCTTGCGTGGTTTGCATCTTGCCTTACTTAATTCTGCCGCTTCGCACTCACCGCTGATTCGGGAGATCATACCTCGGGCAGCTTGCGTTAGACTGGCAGTCCTTTCTGCGCCGGAAAGGTAGCAAAATTAGACCTGTCTTCCTTTTCTTCTTTCTATGTTTCTAAGAGCGATGGCCTCCAACCTACTAGTACCTAACAAAGTCAGCACAGAAGCCAAGCTGTGTTTGGTTTTCATGTCTTCCAGTTTTCGGAACCAAATGCGGTCGCACTTACTTTTCATGCAATTGACACGGCCACACCTAACCGAGTAGGCATGTGAGTGCTTAACTTAGCATCAAGTTATCCCGATCTCTTGATGAACTTGGGGCCTTTGCAGCTGCAGACCCTTGGGAGAATGGGTGTTGTTCCGCAATAGAGTATTTTGATAGTGATCGATTCTTTTTTGTATGATCTATAATATGTGTTTCAAAGGCAGAGGGACAATACGGCAAAACCTCCCCGCACTGTTGCAAAGGATTGGGATGCTCTAGTCTTGCAGCAACAGTACAAGGCGCCAGTAGTTGAAACAGAGTATATTGAAACAGAGTGCGGTTTTGTGCTTTGCCCATTCCGGCATTTTGTTCACACAGTGAGAATATTGAATTTGCTGTGGACACGCAACGTAGGCACACATCGGTTCTTTGACCATGCTAGGTGAGACCGTTCTTTTTGCCGGAGAGAATGTCCTTTGACTCTTGAGTTCCCCCGTCCTAGTGTTCCACTAGGTCAGCTCAAACCTCGCACTCCCAGTGTTCCACAGTGGCACGCATGTGTGCGGGTGGATAGGAGAAGTTCGCTGGCCATGTTCATGACCACGAGTTAGCTCCTCAGAGCAGGGAATCGTGATTTTGCTGCCCAAGAGCTGCTTTTTGCCCAACTAACTAGCTCCCAGAGGAGGGAGATCTATTCTTTTCAGATTTAGACCTTTCTTTTTTCCTTCCCGTCCTTCCCTTCTTTATCCTTTTTCATTTCTTCTTTGGACCTTTGGACCCAATTTACTTTCTTTCTCAAAAGAACTGGACCTGTTCAGGAACAAGAAGCTACTAGGAGCAAAAGGGCATCGCTACTAGGAGCAAGGACGCTACTTGGGGCTCCTGGCCTTACTACTAGGAGCAATGTTCGCTACTAGGAGCAAAGAATAAATGAAGAAAAAGGTCCAAAGGTCTAAAAAACGAAGAATAGCCTTGTTAATTATGAAAGCCAGCCGTTGCCTATTGGCTTGAGCTTTTAGGGCGAACGAAGTGAGTTAAGAACCTTTTGATAGGGTGAACCCAGAGCTTGGTGGGGGAGAGCGCTCCAAAGCGAGGGTCCCAAAAGCAGTGAAAATGGGGTTTGGTGATGCGAGTGATGTATTGGACGCCGAGTAGTGCATCAAGCATCATGAAGGGCTTTGGGAGACTATTTGGACAATGGGCATAGAGGACTCGAGTGGAGACAGGGACCCACGTACAGGGACCCACGTAATGAAGCTTTAGCTTGACTGATAGCTTTTCCTTCATTCTTTTTGTTTCTCTTTGGGCCTTCAGAACTGTCTTCCTTCCGCTCCTTTGTTTACTTGACTAGACCTTTTTACACATACTTCACTCCCTCTTTCATTTTTGTTAAAGACTGCGATTCTAAGGACCTCGCGTCTTGGTTTTGATAACCAATGTGTAAACCAAGTCTGAACATAAGGGGTGATGATAAGTAAGAATCCAGGACTGAAGCTTAGCAGTGAACTGCTCCCTTACTTGTTAGCTTACTTAGCTTACTTGATAGCCTCCTCACGGCCTATTCCTCCCTCCCCGCCAGTCTTTTGCTTACTTGAGCCTCCAACTCCAACCAACTATCAATGGCCTCTAGCAATGGCCTCCAACCTATTAGCGATGGCCTCCAACCTAGCAATGGCCTCCAACCTGCTAGCGATGCCCTCCAACCTCTCAAAATAGGTCAGTGATTCTTGAGACTCTTTCCGAGGTCGGTGACCCTGGCGAATCTTGAGAGGAAGACCTCCATTTCGTTGCAGCAGTGCCTCTCCAGTCATGGCACCCAGAATGGAAAGCCGTTGTGGATGAAATCTATCTTCAGATTTCTTTGTAGATGACCAGCCGGAAAAGAAAATAAAGGACGCACCTAAATGAAAACCAGCCACTGTGTGGTTTGTGATTGGATGGAAGATTTGCTTCGTTTGCGATTTGAGACTCTCCTGGCAACATCGGACTTGGAACCTTTGCCCTGTGCAACCAGGCCTGGTAAAAGATGAGAATTTGACGGTCTATTGCCGTGAGTGTCTTGGTGGCAAGGTTGATGGGTCGTGCACAAGAGGAAGCGATGGCCTCCAACCCAATAGCGATGGCCTTCAACAGGGATGTTCAGAGGCGAATATGAAACTCTTTGACTTAAGCAAGGAAAGTGCTTGGGTGTTCAAGCATTTGCTTCAAGGGGTTGGAGAGAAGCTTCTTTGGAGAATCCGCCCTTTGTTCAAACAGGGTTCGGCCTGCAGGATAAGGAGACTTTAAGGTTGGAGGCCATCGCTTCTGGGTTGCAGGAAAAGGAAACTCTTGCGTCCACGTTTTTCTAAACTGTCGCACCGACGCTGAGGTGCACCAAGCAAGCTGAGGGTGAATTCACTGAGCCCCACCCTCAGCCCTGGAGCGACTTTTTAAGGGACCTTTAAAAGGCCGTTCTGCTCCCCTACCGACTAGCGATGGCCTCCAACCTACTTGCGATGGCCTCCAACCTAACCTCCAACCTCTTAGCGATGGCCTCCAACCTAAGAGGCTAGAAGACTGGGACATCACAGACCCTATACTGCCCAGGCCCTCTATTTTGCTTTGGCCAAGGGCTTCAGTGATTCTTTTTCTGAGGTCACCTCATGTGAAATCGCTCCGCTTCTGGGCATGCCCACCCTTATTGGCCGTGGACCCTGACAAAAGTCAGTGCTGTCCAACTATATCGAAAGAAATTTGCGATATCGAAAGAAATTCCATCGGCCCTGGTACTGTCTTCCGAAATCCGATGGGACCACACACGGAAATCCGATGGCCTCCAACCTACTAGTAGCGTTCTTGTTACTAATAGCGATGCCCTTTGTTCCTAGTAGCTTCCTGTTACTAGTAGTAAGGCCAGGAGCTACTAGTAGTGTCCTTGCTCCTAGTAGCGATGCGCTTTGCTACTAACAGCAAAAGTTTGACAGCGACATTTTGTACTGAATGACACTTTGTCATTGCCTCTTGTTTCTTGTGATGCTGGACATGCCCAAAGGTGCTTCAATTAAAGCGCTTCCATACCCGTTGTGGTGTTGCATACAAACTCTTCAACGAGGCACGAGCTTTAGTTGACATCTAGGGCTTGAAAACGACATGTTTTGCAGGTAACTTTTGGCCAATCCCTGAATCTCAAGGACGGATTGCTTTCGAAAATAGACATGTGGCGTGTGACATTTGGCAGTCGTGTGAAGGACTGTCTTTGTGATGGCACGAACGTTCGGCCGGCCTGATTTCAGCAAGGTTTGGTTTGTGCGAAGTTCTTAGGGTGAAGACATGGCGGTTCCTAGTTCATGTGATTTGTATTGACTTCGTATCGATCAGTACATTCAAAAGATCACCAGGTGCCCCCACCATAGCACAACGGGCACGTGGCTTTGCGTGATGTGCCAGGACTGCCACAGGACAAGGGCCTTTGTAGGCGGGACACTTGGAGTGCAAGGTCAGATTTAGAGCATCCACATGCCCGGCACAAATGTAGCCTGTGTCAGCATGTTCTGGATGTTTCATGCGTGCATAAAGCAGCAGGGGAAACCCTTGTCCGAGCAAATTGTGTTGGATTCCGAACTTGGTATTCTTCTCAATATCAATATCCGTGTTATCTGCATCAAGGGCTCTGATTTTGGTGGTTGTAGAATCTTTCAATGTGCTTCACCTGGCGATTGTAGCTAGAGTATCCTAAAGAATTGCTAATTAGGCCACTTCGTACCCTGGTTTATGTCTCTTGTTCCCTCCTTGACAATCGGAACGCTTGCATTAAGATGTCAGAATGGCAACAGAGCAACGGAAGACATGACAAGCTGTGGAAATGCAGCACCAGAGGAACCTGTTGCCAAGTGAGCAGACACATGCAGCGATGGGGTGTCACAACCTGCAAGTCCTCCAAGGTGTTATAGGAACTGCATTGGTTACGGCCCTGACTGTAGTGCAATACTTTGATCTTTTGATGCACGTTAACTCATCAGGAAGACGAAAAAATAAGCAGCTGCCGCTGGAGTATTTTCCTATATTGATTTGAAAGAAAGCTGAAAGCTTATAGAGAAGCAAGTAAAGACAAGCTTGATCATCAATTGCCGCTTCGGTAATGCTGTAGAAATATATTATCACGGATACACGGGTACACTAAGATTGGCACCGACCACTGCGAGAGCGATCTATGTCTGATGAGATGAGAAGATGGGTTGCAACCTCAGGGTGGGAACAAGATGGAACAAGGACCGAGGTTGGTCGCATTCTTCCTGACCCTCAAGAGAAACTTGGTAGACACTGGAGACTCAGATTCTTGATACGCCTGGATACTTCCGGCGGAATGATCCTTTCCAAAAGCGTACCCCGACTATTTCATGCAGCAACATTTGACAGCTCTTTTGGCAATTGGCAGGCTTTGACAGCCTAAATAATTTTACAATGCCAAGCATTGCTGAGCCCGTGGATAGCACTATCGTAACAAGTTATCCATCGACTAAGGCTGGCTTTCCCAGCCTCTCGCGAGAAATCACCGACTACAAGCTCTATGGTGTGTTTCGGCGCATTTCGAATCCAAAAGCGTGTGCGTCCAGTCGGCATTGCCGGTTTACCACATCGTGGAGGGGTCATTCCCGAATTGGTTTATTGACTCAGGTGGTCTACCACATCGGCGGTATGGGTGGGGTCCTCGGGAAGCCAGACAAAAGCCTCCTTTCAGGATTTTTCAGGAAGACTGGAACATGAAGTCCTGTGATGGTGCATGAGGTTCAGGTCACTACACAGCCTGCATCCTACACGATGGACAGTGGTGTCGAACTCAGATAGTGGTCACATCTCATTTGATTGCCAGTGTGAGATTCGGAGCGTGTCAACGAGGGTTGTAAAGCAAAAGATGAAAGAAACATAAACAAGGAGAACAGTTTGCAGTGACCATTTCACTTGACATTCTTAGATATTCTCAGTAGATTTACAGGTATTGCTTTAATGACGATCGGGTCTACACCATCTCCGAAGAGGAGTGCGGCCTTTGCTCGACATTTCATGACATTTCACTAGCAAGCGTCGAACTCGCGCATTGTGGCGCCACAGGATGTCCCTGGACACAATGCTTATTTGCTGTTCTACGCTCGTCTGATAGCCTACACCAGCAGCAAACAGTCCACTGACTTTGGCGAAATCACAGAAAATGTGTTTTGGATGTTCAGACATTGAAGTTCGTTGTTTGGACTCTGGCTGTTACACATCGAACGGCTCAAGGTGCGGATGTGGTGTCTGGGGAGATGGACCTTGAGGACCTCTTCCCAAATGAAGGACGTCAGGCGAACCATGCGGCACATCATTCGATGTCCAGTCGATTCTTGTAGGGAGGCCATCACTAGTCGGTTGGAGGCCATTTGACTCTTTTTCATCCTCTTTCTCAGGCTGGTTGCGCAGACATTGAACAGATCAAGAAGAGCCCCTGGGTGCGCCACGGGAAAGGGACGAAAGGGCCTAGTAGTGTCCTTGCTCCTAGTAGCGATGCCAGGAGCCCCTAGTAGCGTCCTTGCTCCTAGTGTGAAACAGAATAATTCCCCCCAAGAAATAAGGACGTGTATCAAGTGTCGGCCATTGTGTGTTTTTGGGAGTCTATAGTATTGAGGTCTTCGTGAGACTCCAGTCTCGAAGAGGGAAGCGAACACACTGACTGTCCTCCAGATGATCCTCCGCATTGTCCTGATTATTTTCCTTTCTAAAGATCTACCCTATCTTTCTGATTCTTCCTTCCCTTCACATTCTTCATGTTCTTTCAGGACCTTTCTCAGATTTTTCACTGTTTCTTTTGTGATTCCTTCAGATTCTGCCAGGCAGTGGACATGCACCGACTCACCTCCAGCAAGACTGGTCTCAGTCTGCCGGCCCAAGCTGTTCACCATGCAAGAGCTCACACAGCCAAGGTAAAGAGATTCAAGCATGTGAATAAGTGGAGAAACATATGACCATTGACAGTGTATATATAATACTAGTATATAAGTATAGCAATCTCAGCTGTTTGCTGTTCAAATTTGGACATGAAAACTCTTAAATGGATGGAAGTAAACTTGAACATGCAACTTGCTTAGCGTCTCGCATGCGCTCAGGTGCTGGACTGGGAGGCGACAGGCACATCATTCGCAGCATTTTCGAGTTGTTGAACTCTCACATGAAGCTTGTTCAGAAACAACATGAAACGAAAAGAAAGCAGCACAGCAAAACCTCAGCCGGATGGCGGCAGGTTCTGCAGTGTGAGCTAATACCTTGAGAGCGAGAGCCAAAGATGCTTGAGGTCGACTTGACTGCCCCATATATAGATCGAGAAAAGCTACGATTCTAGGATCTGAAAAAGAACCTTTGTTACTAGTAGCGATGCCCTTTGTTCCGTTCGTAGCTTCTTGTTAGTAAGGCCAGGAGCCCCTAGTAGCGCCCTTGCTCCTAGTAGCGATGCCCTTTGTTACTAGTAGCGTGGCACCTGTTACTACTAGTAAGGCACTTGTTACTAGCGATGCCAGGAGCCCCTAGTAGCGTCCTTGTAGAGCCTTCAGTCGGCACTCGAACTCGGCCAAAGTGCCGAACTCGCGGTTAGCGCCGATAGCCAGCCACGTGCGCTTCGAGCGATCACAGCGTAGCTGCAACCATTCATTACATTTATTGTTTCTAATAGCGTACTTCTTCTAGTTTCTTACTAGTTTCTTGTTACTACTTGTCACTAGAAGGGATGCACTTGTTACTAGTAGCTTATTGTTTCTCGTTAGTTATATACTAGAAAGCTGTATATTGTTAGCGATGGCCTCCAACCTAGTAGCTTCTTTGTGTTTGTGTTCCGGAACGAAGCATGGGTATCAGACCCAAAGCTCCATT
>CAXIVM010002712.1:0-13000 GCA_964035705.1 Porites rus | reverse complement strand
TGTAGATATAATATATATATATACATATATTCCAGTTCCATGGAATTTTGATTCTTGAGGGAGGTTCTTTCTGTTTTCTCGCAAAGACGACGCCAGTCCTTGGACAACAGTGGCCGACGCAAGCACTGCCGGGTGC
The DNA here is from genome assembly GCA_964035705.1 of Porites rus. Lineage (NCBI taxonomy): Eukaryota > Metazoa > Cnidaria > Anthozoa > Scleractinia > Poritidae > Porites > Porites rus. The sequence continues at coordinate 12,864 of CAXIVM010002712.1, read as the reverse complement.
TCTTGGGAGATCGCATTGTGACGCCCAGGCGGGCCACGCGGCGGATGGGTCAGATCAGGGGATGTCCCTTAGACAGATCCATTGAACTTATGGCCAATAGACTCATGGCGGTCAGGGATTCACCCACCTCGTTGTGAGACCTGCGAAGTGACCGACCGTCTCCTTTTGCAGGCTGCAGGCTGGAAGCGCTTGGGGCCCAAATTGGACTGGGCGATGGAGGTCCGCCTTTGATGAGTGCTGTTTGAGAGGTTCGGGATTCGGGGTATGGTGGTGTCATCGGTGTATAACCTCTTCTCGCCTCGGGCAGTTCCCCGAGACAGCCTTCCATGAAGACTCCCAAGCAGTTTGGCTAGACCGATGAATCTTCAAAAGTTGTGTATTCTATTGCAGCACCTCAGGCATCGAAGACATTCCATTAAACGAAAACTGATAGACATCCAACAATGCAGCCACTAGTGCAGCCACTTCCTTTGGAAACCCATGCACGGCCCAGGACCCCCCCCCGTGCCCGCCCTGAGGGACAGCTGGCATAGGAGACCGACCAGGAATGAGGAGACCGCGGTGAAGCGAATACTCAGAGCCTGCCAATGCGAAGCATCCAACTTTTCAGAGCCTCCAGATCCGGAGTGGCAAAGAGCGGAAGGGACTGGGCATTCAACCTGGTGCTAGCAGGATCCGAACGCCTGTGACAGCGATTTCGCGTTCCACATGATGACGCGTCGGTATCCAACCGAAGGCCAGGAAGGCAAAACCATCGAAACCCCGATGGCTGTGACTGTCGAAACCATGGCTGCGACTTTGGTTGTGAGAATGACAATTTTTCGAATGCAAGACAGTCACGGCCTTGACATCTACCAATTGCTCTTGATAGTGGCCCAATGAGCAGTTGAGAATGTTCTACCCTGGGAACTGTCCATCTGCGCTTGGGGGAAACCAATGCTTAAACAGCGCCGTGCTGGAAGCACGGAGGGACTCCCTCAGTGTGTTCTTGTGGGTCCTTTAACAGGAGACAGCTGCCCTGCATTGCCCTGCCATAGAGGCCCACTTGTTGACCACTACAAGAGTTGTGTGGCCACATTGAACTACTGTACGCCATTGCTGTATTTAATTGGAACTTGCTATTATATGGCCGCTACCCAGAGTGTCCTGAATGTATAGGGTGAACCGTGCACGCCGTCACAGTATCCTTTGGGACCACAGTCCACGTGATGTTTCTTTGTTCAGAGCAGGCTCTGACATTACACACCCCAAACGGGGGCAAAGATCGTAACGGTAGGAAGCAACGCACTCAGAGTTGCACCTTAGGTAGGAATGCTGGTACAACGCCAACGCTGTGTACGAAATTACCAGCAGAGGCCTTTTAAAAGCAGAGCTGAGAGCTGCTTCGATATTGTTGGACCGATTGGAAGAAATTCTGTTGACATGAGATCAGCTTTGCTGGGCCTCATCGACAGGCCAAAGATGCAGAAATTGCGGTGCCTGTGGCGTGGAACATTCCCCAAACGTGTAAACGATTGGAACCGCGAGTCCTGTTTGGGAAATGCCGCGATCTGCTGAGTGCTTTTGCACTCAGTTTCTTTGCGGCGGGTGCGAATCAGAGCTGAAGACGCTTGAAGAGTCAAGTGCTTAGGATATACACAGCCGGGCTCTTGTCCCACATCCGAAAAGAAGGGAGAGACAGACCCTTGTCGCACTCACCCCCAACACTATGATAAGAATGGATAAGATATCACAGAATGGTCCGGTTGTTTGGGGTGGGGGCGCCTGTCTATCTATATTATGTCCATTCTATTCTATTCTATCTATTAATTCTATTCATTATGTTCTATCTATCTATCTACCTATCTATCTACCTATCTATCTACCTATCTATCTACCTATCTATCTGCCTATCTATCTATCTATCTATCTATCTATGTATCTACCTATCTATCTGTCTGTCTGTCTGTCTGTCTGTCTGTCTGTCTGTCTGTCTGTCTGTCTGTCTGTCTGTCTATCTATCTATCTATCTATCTTATCTATCTGTCTATCTGTCTATCTGTCTGTCTGTCTGTCTATCTAACTATCTGTCTATCTTATCTATCTATCTATCTATCTATCAATCTATCAATCTATCAATCTATCAATCTATCCATCTATCCATCTATCCATCTATCAATCTATCAATCTATCCTTCATGCACGGGGGGAGATGTTTCGTGCATTCAACCCCAGAGGGCTCCAACCATATCCTCACAAGGTGTTCAGACCCCCCCTGGCACCCAACCATCTTCGAAACACAGGTAGTTGGAGGCCCAAACGTTGTGCCATGAACTCAATCGATCGCACCCCGCCGTTCAATCTCCAAGAAGGAGATGTGCCGGGGAAGCCCGCCGGTCGGAGAAGGACACGCCCCACGGAGAGGGCAGAGCGACTGTTTTTTTTTTTTTTTCTGTGGGTTGGGAGTGACCAGGAGCGACCGGTGCAAGTAGATCCCGTTAGACCTAGGGAATGTGTTCACAATACATGCAAGGTGACCCAGCATCCTATGCTGTAAGTGTGGTCACTTCTATGCCTAAATGGCTTTTGTCAATGCTTTTGATATTATTTCCAAACAAATTAGCCATGATTGAAACAGTTCTTGTGGCGCCAGAAGATGCTGCCCACAATTCTTGACATTCAAGGCTTTGGGTGACCTCAAAGCACTTCTTAGGACAATTGTGTGACCTACTGATGATGAAATTTCTGACAGCAAGAGTAGATTGAACATTATGACTTGTGGCTGCTTCGAGAAAAGCACAAGATCTTAAGAGGTTTGAAGTACACATGTTCTCACCTGTTTTTGTTCAGTACTGCATCATTAAAGCCACACTGCAAAAGCCACATACACTGCATAATTGTGGGGTGTTTCCGCTCTTGGTACCGAACATGCGGTTTCCGAGTTTGTTACAGCACATGGTTGACAGTGTCCGATATATATATATACATAATAACCTGAATATATATATATATACAATATACATACAATATTTATAATTGCCGCTCCCTTCAGAAATTATTGAAGGGTATAGGGTGACCCCTCCTAATAATTGTCTAAAAGTATGGAAATTATTTCTACAGAGAGGTCGGGTCCTGGCACCCCTGAATGTCAAATAGTTTCCTTAATATGAGGTGGTGGGTATGGCAAAATAAATTTCCATCAAACAGGTAGAAGGACGTCTAAATAAGTATGCCTAAGATAGGTCGAGGACCTGTAGATTATTTCTGATGATTAGGTCATTATACCTCAAAATAATTTCTGAAGAATAGGTTATTATACTTCAAAATAAATTATTGAGAATTGTTCATCAAGCCATATCAACCTGCTGTCATTTTGGCCGCTGCTATTTGCCAAAGTGGTTTCAGGGCTTGCAGGGCAAAATATTGTATATCAAGAGGTTTAGTCAAATAGTCGAATGTGGAATAGGGTGGTTGGGGTGGTCCCCCACCGCCAAAATAAATTAGTCGAATGCGCTGGCGCTGAGGAAGGTGGTGGTGAGGAGGGGTACCCCAGCCCCTAAATAACTTAATTAATACACTGTAGTGGTACTGAGAGTGGTGGTGGACAGCAGGGGGGGATGGAGGGGTACCACACCCCCAAAATAATTTTGTGGAATGGGGTTGATGAAATATGTTATTCTTGTTTTTTGTGGTGGTCAAGGGGTACCCCACCCCAAAAATAATTTAGCAATATAGGTCATATACGGTCAAAACTATGATCATACATGCTATTATGTGATTATATTTTCCTGACAGATTTGTTTTTGCTATGTTTAGCTAGTTTTTAGCTAGTTTAGCTAGTTTCTTGTAAGAGCTTTCCCCCCTTTCTTGTAAGTGTGTTCCCGGCAGGGGGTATACCTTTCTTGTAAGCGCTTTCCCCCAAGGCTGGAAAATTATTTATTTCAGGGTCTGACACCTGCCAATATTAATTTTGGGGTGGTGGGGTGCACATACCTCAAAATAATTCTTAATTAATGGAGGGTATCCACCTCCCTCCCCACCCTCAAGACAGGGGCCATTATTTATAGTATTTGTTGATATGTTGCTTCTCGTTCCAGGTCCACCCATTGGCGTTTCCTCCTTTCGTTTCTGGAAGCGATTGAGCGGAGAAATGGCATCAGAACTGCATTTGAGTGGTTCACAGCCTGCCTGGGCAATAAAAGCAGATCTGATCTGGGAAATGAATTCTTTCCTTCTTACAACAGATTGCAATTGACAGGTTTGTTGCAAACAAGTTTTACAGATGCATTGTTTGAAGCAAGAGCAAACACAAACATACCAATCGCTGGAAGCCACACCGATTGTCATGATCTTTGTGCCAATCTGCATGCTATTGGAGATTCTAGCAGTCCAGCAAAATCGGAATTACTGTTCGCGTATCAAACCAATGCACCAGTGGCACCAATGCCCTTACGCTCTTTGCTCCACATTTGGTTTCACTTGGCCGGCACAATCCATTAGTCGTCTTGACGAAAAAGACCGCGTGTGTGTGTGTGTGTGAGTGTGTGTGTGAGAGTATGTGATTTGTTGTGATTTGTTGTGTGTGGTTGTGTGTTTGTTTCTTTGATTCTTTGTTTGTTTTGTTTTGTTTTGTTTTGCTTGCTTGCTTGCTTGCTTGGTTGCTTGGTTGCTTGCTTGCTTGGTTGCTTGGTTGCTTGGTTGCTTGGTTGCTTGGTTGCTTGGTTGGTTGGTTGGTTGGTTGGTTGGTTGGTTGGTTGTGTGCTTGTGTGTGTGTGGTTTGTGTGCGTTTGTGCGTGTGTGTGTGGAGGGGGCTCAAACATTTTGAAGGACACGTTGTCAAAAGAAAGATGCACCGAGCATCCTTGCGAGCTACTCCGCGTTTGTGAGTGAGGAAACCATCACATGCTGTGTTGGAGCTGATTCTCTGATAACTTTCTTACCACAGGAGGTTGGTATTCACCTTTGCCTCTGGCAGCACAACTCCATCTTCAATGAACATTGATTTCTTTTTCGAGCAAACACTTTCTATACAGTGGTTTCAGAGTAGATGGCACAATCACCAAGAGATGGTTTATATGGACCCCCATGTAAAGGACATCTTGAGGTCTGTGCCATCTACTCTGAAACCACTCTTCCAAACAACGCTTTTTTGCCGTCTGAGAGACGGGAGAGCCCTGAACAGGAAGAGAACTCCCTGCTGTTCTCACCTGTCCGAGGAAGAGAACATGCACCTGTCCAAGGGAACCGATGTCGTGAGATTGAAAGTAGTTGGATTGGAGTGGATTCTGTAGAGCACTCGCGCACCTTGGTGTTTGTGCCCAAAACTGGAGCAGTCTAAGAAACATCGAATCTTCGCACGACTGGTTACGAACCTGAGAAAGAAACATGTCACATGTTGAAGATGTTCTCCCCGATGACTGTTGTCTTTGTTCAGCGCATGCATATCGTCTCCATACAGCACATCATCTCCCGAAAGGAAGTTGAAACATTCTAATTACAATTTCCAAACTGGTCAAATCAGCATCTTGGAACACTGGTCATTTCAGCTCAAGATTATTCGATTACAGTATTAGACACTGTGACAGAAGTGATTGCACAGCCCAAGACAGTCTTGACGTCTCCAGCTTGGAGTTTGCATCGATCAATACACTTAGAACAGTTGAGCTGTTCAGGTTCGTTCTGAAGAAAAGTCTGAGAATCCCAACCCTCCAAATTGGTGTGGTGTCGTTTCTTGGGCCAGAAGTCCTCAACATTCTCGAGTCTCGAGCAGAGTCTATACAGTATAACGTGCCACCACACAGAGCTTGGCAACATACACTGGCCACGACAAGCAACAACAGGAATGTCACTTGTGCCAGCCACTACCAGCCGACTGGCTTGATGAGGTAAAGACTTTCTCAAGACTTTGACAGCTCCAAAACGGTGATGGTTTCCCAAGTCCCAAACACGAGCCCTGTTCCATCATTGGTCTGGGCTGGCCCAAAGGTTTTGACCCAAAACCGTGTTAGGCCAAACAAGAACAGTATGGGACTTTTTAATGCATTATTTTGGCTATATACAGGTATCAATTCTTAACCACCACTAATGCTAGAGACTCTGGCAGAACTTTTGGTACCCACGAGCCCGGACACGGCGCTTTCTTAGCAATTGCGTCGCTGCGGTTGCCGGGCAATCAGCGATGGTGCGTCCTCCGGCATTCTTCGCGACGACTCTCTTGCTTGAGGGGGTGACATTGGAGATTTCCCAGATTTTTTCACTTCTTATTAGGACCTGGAAGACTGATATCGCTGCCTAGAAGACCAGCAAGCTGTGACGTGTTGGGGGACTCAAGAACAATCGTTTTTTGCGAACGGATCGGCCATGTTCCATTGGAAGATCTGAAAGACTTCCCTGAGGAAACTCCTGAACTTCAGCAGCAGGGCAGACGATGAGACCCCCAAAGAAAACTTGTTCAGGATGATAATCAGCATGGTCCATTCATGCACGGTCCATGCTTGCTTGGTTGGCTTAAAAGGTCTCCCCGGCCTCAAACATGTCCCAACTCGTGGAGCATCTTCCAAGTGGGGAAGAAGCACCCTCGGCCCCTTCGGAACCCTCCGACAGGAACCCGAAGGCCCCACGGATCCGTGGTCGTTCGGGTGCGGATCCGTGGTTCTTCCACTTAGGGAGCGGTTGCGGCTGCGGGTCCTAGACCGTAGACCGGGGGAGTTGCGGAGTTGCGGTTGCCGGGGGGCACATGTCCATGCGAAGGTTCTTTCAAGCGGTTGAAGTGCAGTTCTTTGGTGGGGTCACCTCAGCCACGAACCTAACATAAGGGTGTTCTAAGGATGGTGTTTTGTACCAAGACCACAGCTCAAGGGTTCAGTTTCAGATCAACGAACCCAGCCTGGGCCGCGACTTGGCTCAAGCTTTAAAGAAGAAGGCAGTATCCTTCGACTTGCTTTCACATGGAATGGATATGGATGGCATGGCCCCCCAAAAGAGAAAGCAGGAGTAAGTTCTGAACATGCATATGGGGGGTCGGATCTCACTACACTATAGAAAGGAACTTCAGACATGTGATTACAACTGGATCATCTTCTCGATAAAACGTAATCATACCATGCAACTATATGCACAGATGTTGATTGATTGTACAACATGTAGATCACTCCAAATTGTGCCCGTGCCAATACTCAGTTGCGGACAATGCGGACTTGGAGAAGCCTGATACTCCTCAAATATCCGAACACCGCTGATGAACAGCGTGTGCCGTGTGCAGAAGACCTATCAAGCTACAAAGTGTGCATGCATGTTTTAATGCAACATGCAGCAACCATTGGTGTTGATGATTGAGCAGATCATCACATACTCGCATCATCCCTTGAAAGCAAACTTTGAGAGAAGCCTCGCATGGTCAATGGCGGTTTGTCAACAGGATGCTGAAACCTCCGATCCTGAGCGGACGGCTTTGTCACAGACTCCAAATGGTTCTTTCACACATATTAGCAGTAGGTCTTGGGCGTATCGGCTATCGGTTTTAGCCCGTGGTGCCGTGGTGAAAGCAGTGCCGTGGTGCCGTGGTTATAGTGATTGTTCTATGTGATGAGGCGACCCAGAGAAACCCAGCCACAAGCCAACCTGTGGAGTAATATATATATATATATAGGATGCGCCCACCGGATGAGTGCTTGCCCTTGCGGGTCCGTGCGGCCAATGTCTTGAAGTTGCCCTTCGAGCCTGGACACCCAGCAACCGGCGTCCGCCCGCGCCTCGGCCGCGCCGCTCGGAACCCGGGCGCCGCCCGGGAAGCCAATGGCGGAACCCCGACCTGGTTGGCAAAGCCAACCGATCGAGCGATGCAAGGGTCTCCCATTGGATTTCTCGTTCGGGGCCGCTAGGGGCCCAGACTCTTTTTGAGGGACTTTTGGGGATTTTGTGCTCAGTTGGTGCATGCCACTTCCAGCTTCCAAATACAAACTCGTTGTCCTTTTACAGAGGGTGTCTCATGATCGCAGAGCTCTTCCACCACTTCGTTTGACCGTCCTCGGTCCTGCGAAACGGTGTGACCCTCAAGGAGCAGTGGTTTTCCGACCGACCAGTTGTTGTTCGTTGACAGCCAGCTTTCTGCCGTCTTCGGCGACTGACTGGCGCACCGGAGGTTCGCGGCTGCTGGGCTGCCGAGCTGGTGACGGTGGCTTTGCTGGGCCTCGAGGTGTCTGACTCGCCACCGAAAGGCTGCACCGGGGGCCAGGCGCAGCTGGCTGCGCAGCCGCCTGGGAAGAGCGACCGGAAGAGATCACCTTTCGCCCAGCCCAGGGACCAGAGGGGCACCTGCCTGGTTTGGGGATGGTTTTGGGATGTTTTGGGTACGTACATCAAAAAGGGTAGACCTGGAAATCAGGTTTGACAAGCCCAGTGATTCAGTTTTGCGAGGTATACCAATCACTGGCTTTGGTTGAGGCTGAGGGAAGTTGTGTATTTAAATGTATTTAATCATATTCAATCCAAAGTTTTCCAATAAAACCCAAGCTTTCTGAGGCTTTCGTCGAGAAATACACGATGTTCGTTGATAGATAGTGTCAGGATCTATGACATGAGCCGATGGAGTCAAACCCTGGAGCCCCATGGCCATGACAGGTTGATCTCCCGCAGTGCGATCTGTTAGTCAACCAGCCAGGGCTTTCCAAGTTCCATGGCCGATATGATACCTTATGGTACCTTCACGTCATTTCACATTGGAAAAATATGGTTTGGATTCTGGATCCCCGCGCCAGCTGGTCAACAAAAAGCACCTTAAACAGCCTATCGAGAGCAGCACGAACAGCCTACGCCACCCGGATAGCTTGGTTCGGCGCTCACACAGGTGCCCCGAACTGAGCCCTTGTGGGCATTTTGCTTAGCCTTGAGGTGTGAGCCTTAATTGGATGGGCTTGAGCCAGCTTGATTTTGAGAACTCCCTGTAATCTCCCTTTGGGCAGTAGGCAACTCTAAATTAACAGCACATCTAAATCCAGCAGATATATATATATTTATATCAATGTTTCTCTAGGCAACAAAAACACATCCAAATTTTTGTGTAGTACCAAGAAAATCATCAACGTCCTCTAGCCCTCTAGCTTCCGCCGGCAGCTTCTCCCAGCCCAGGCCGTTTCTGCCAGCCTTTCAGCAGTCGATCGCAGAACAGGCAGAAGGATAAGTGGCGTCGAGACGCCAATGGGATTTGACAAGCCACCCACATGTCGTCTTTTTGCTGAGCTCCTCCCTTTCCTGAGCATCCAACCATTGAAGAGGGTATTTAATTAATCTTTAATGATTTTTGTAACATGGTGGATTGGAATGCATATTTTACAACCTGTGAACATTAAACTAAGTTAAGTCGCAGCCTCTACCCGGCGGCACTGTCCTGGCGACCCTGGCGGTACCAGCCAGGCGAATCCGGCCGCGAAAGCTTTTGGGCACACTACGATGCACAGGCCGATGGATTGATGAAAACCATATCGCAGACCATGGGACTTACATTATTTACCTCCATTGACCCCTTTAAAAAGGCCCACCCCAATGTATGCAAACATGACATTGAAGTGTGTTTATTTTTTTAAGCGGAAGCCACGGACGATGGAGTCGTTCAGCTGTTAGAGTTTGTGTTAGGAGTTGTGTCAAGAAATGGTTTTCTGTGCTTCATGAGTGCATGTCAAAAGTCACGATTTCAGGAGTTCAATGGAGTTCAGGAGCCATTTGTATAGTTTGTGGTGTTATTTATTGTAGCGCTCACACGCCTGAAATCTCTTCCAGCGCCGCCAGTTGCCAGACAAGCCAACAACCGTTTTTTAGGCTGCTTGCTGATCTTCCGCCATGGGGTGGGGCAATGGCAAGGGTGGCTATGGTTGGGGCTATCCGCCAATGATGATGATGATGCCCTGGGGCAAGTGCAAGGGCAAGGCAAGTCCGCTCATGCATGATGTGGATATAATGTGTCTACTACATTCTACTATACGTGTTTGTTTGTGTGTGCTATGTTCTTTTACTTGACGAGTTTGTGGCCTTGGCAGGGCCTACGTGGCTTTGCGAACGAGAAGAAGGTGTGGATGGAGGTTTGCCTGCCGGCCCACCAGCATGAGACCAACAAGAAGCTCAAGGAGCACATGTCCCAGGTTTGAGCCTCAGTCGGATCGATGCAATCAACGAGAAACTAACAGTTGCAAACAGTTGCAGAAATCAACGAGAATGGTTTGAATCATACCCCTGTAGTGTATCACAATTCTTTTTTGGGGCCAAGAGAGTTACTGTGTGCTTACTTCCTTGGCCGCCTTGGCCTTCGCATTGGGTTCATATTCGTGAGTGGTTCGCGGTTGAGCGGAGGCTGGTGAATGCATTTTTGCGGAGATCAACAGGAACGGCATCGCAGGTGCTGCATTCAAGACACCGGAAGAGGTGCAGAAAGCTGTGGAAAGCCTCAATGGTTCCATCTTCGAAGGCCACACCCTTGAAGTTGACATTTGGCAAAAGAAAGACTCCTGAGACTGCACAGAGCTAGTCACGGAGGGACAGAGCAGAGCAGCAAGGCTGGCGACAGAGCATGGAGATAAAGGGAAGATTACACATGAATCAGGATTAATGATGCGCCAAGCTTTTGCTGGTCTAGTGAGTACTTTAGCCTGTGCGATTTTGGCCGATAAAAGAAGTCCTTTGCCTGTGCGATGTGAGTCCTGCTCTTGGCATGCCGTTGAGCTATTGGTTTGTTCAGCGTAGCAGCCATCTTGCCGAGACTTGGCAGATTCTGCAAGCAAGCAGAAACCACCACAGCCCGCGGGACACCTTTCATACTCGTAGCTCCTCTTCGGATGATACGAGCGACTCTTGTGGTCGTTACCCTCAGAAAGGCTTATTAAGGATAACTTAAGGTATCTCAAGGTGAATATATATATATAGTAGTAGCATCGCTATACTAGTAGCAAGTGCATCGCTAATTACTAGTAACCAGTATAAATATAATATCTAGGTGAATCTGAAGTAAGAACACAATTACAGCAGCTCTCGCGGCTCGCGATCAAAAGCGATAAGATTCGGGCGATTCGGTCGACCAGCTAGGCGAAAGATGCGGTCCAGCTGACCCGCCAGGCGGGTGCGGTCCCGCTGAAGGATCGGAGCCGGGACAACGATTCCATAGGTTGGAGGCCATCGCTTCCATACAGGTTGGAGGCCATCGCTCTTATGTTGAATTTACACTCTGGAAAACTAACATGGACCGGGGTCGAATGGCACCCTGAGTCCGACTGTCTCCTCTAGCTGCACCGGTGGTTTCAGGGTCCACGTTAGCTGTCCACGGGGTATATACAGTTTTTTGGGGATGAAGTTGAATAGATCCCTGTAAGATATAATGTTGGATCCTGATTAATAAAAGGATCCTCTATAATGCTCATTTTTTCAAAAATACGTCTGAACCCCATGTTTGTTTTAAGGTCCTCTATTATGCTAAGTTTTTGGAGGATCCTATTTTGTTGTTATCTGAACAATTAGTAATAGTTAGGGTTCTAAATCCTTCAGAGAACAGTGAATACTACTAAGCCAATGACTGGCTTACTGAGATGAGATTATTGATAAGTATAGGTGTCTCTAGTTCTTCTTCAAAACTGATAGCTTCCCAAAGCCATCAATTCCTTAATCAATCCTTTATGTAAAGATTGCTCCTAAACAAATGTTCAAGGTAGTAGACCAAGGCCCCTGATCCTCAATATTCATATCAGAGCCTTTCATGTGGTAAGGCGAGGACAGCCTGGTGTCAAAAAAACAAATCAGAAAAGAAGAACACAAGTCAAATGCAATACACAAAAACACAAAATACAGTAGTCAAAGTCAAAAACAAACGGAAAAGTAAAAAAGACAAGTCGGACCAAAACGTCAACAAAAAGGTTTAAAAAACAAAAAAAGCATACATCTTTAGAACACAACTCAAAAAAATCAAAATATTGTCAAGCAACAGTGAAAAAAAAACGGCCCTAGGCCAATTGACCTTTGTTTGTTTTTTCTTTCTGAAACTGTCTGATTTGACTTTGACTTTGATTTTTGGCACCGACTACTATATATGTTGATTTATTTTGATATTTTGTGTAAATCTTTGAAAACAGGCTCTCTCCAATGAATGATGTTTATAACAACAATAACATTGTTCTTGGGGTCCTCAATTGTGCAAAGTTGTTTCTCAGTTAAAAAAACATATTACAATCTTAATAAAGACTTAATACTACTAAGCCAATGGCTGGCTTGCTGAGAGTATTGATCAGTATATATAGGTTTCTCTAGTTCTTCCTTAAAGCCGCAGAGAACCTTCTTTTGTACTCTTCTTGGTAGTGTAAAAGGATTGCTCAGAATATCTACAAAGAACCTGAGAACTGAGAACGGAAAATGCATAAAAATAATATGAATTTCAAAAAGGAATTAATACTACAGTCAATTACAGAAGGACTCCTTCCAGCAACCGCAACGTCAACAGCATAGCACAACGTAGCATCCAACCCAGTGTGCAACGTCACAGGAACGTCAACATGCCCCCCCCCACCCCAACCCCCCCCCACCCTGTGCAACGTCAACAGCATAGCACAACGTAGCATCCAACCCAGTGTGCAACGTCACAGGAACGTCAACATGCCCCCCCCACCCCAACCCCCCCCACCCCGTGCAACGTCACCAGCATAGCACAACGTAGCATCCAACCCAGTGTGCAACGTCACAGGACGTCAACATGCCCCCCCCATCCCAACCCCCCCCCGGGGGGCATGTTGACGTTCCTGTGACGTTGCATATGTATGTATAATTCTGTGCATGTAAGAACAAGAATGTGATGTAGTGGTTGCGTTGCTGGCAATGGGCGCTATGAAAACAAAACCGCTAGGCTGTTCACAGTGAC